>JANHGN010018503.1:0-11278 GCA_024605025.1 Megaceryle maxima
GGGTTTCCAAGCCCCCCGTGGAGCTGTGGTGCTGAGGGCCCTGGGTCAGTGGTGCCCTGGCAGTGCTGGGGGAACAGGAGGACTCCATGGGCTGAAAAGTCTCTTCCAACCCAAACAATTCTGTGATTCTCCCTCCCACCACCTCCAAGCCCTCAAGGCCACCCTCTGTCCCACTCTGTGCCATCAGCACATGGCCACCCCCGGGTGGGCTGGGGAACACGTGTGATTGGATGTGTTGAGAGCTCACAGATCAGCCAAAGCTGCCTGTCACAGCTCGGAGCTTGGCGGGTGCTGCTGGGGGTCTGCGCTGCTTCTTCACCCCACTCCCCAAACTCACATTTAGGCCAAAAGCCAACACTGAATCTTAACCCGGGGGCAAGAAAATCAGAAGAGGTTAAAGAAGGAACAGCCCCCGCTGCCCACAGGCTGCAACCGCTTCCTTAAGAAAACCCATTATTAGCTCAGCCCTTCAGTCCCCCCCAGCTGCAGTAATGACACTGTTGGCAGCTGCCAGGGCTCACAGCGCCGTCCTCACCCCCTGAGGCATCTCTGTGCCACTCAACACCACAGCAAAACCGAGCTGGCCAGCAGCTCA
The DNA here is from genome assembly GCA_024605025.1 of Megaceryle maxima. NCBI lineage: Eukaryota > Metazoa > Chordata > Aves > Coraciiformes > Cerylidae > Megaceryle > Megaceryle maxima. The sequence goes on from JANHGN010018503.1 coordinate 596, forward strand.
CATTAAGTTGAATAATTGTCTTAAATAATAACAGTGAGCCCTGAAACAAGGGGCTCGGTTCTGGCTCTGAAATCCTGCTCTCAGTGACTCCCGCCCCGGGAGCAGTAGCACCCCCACAGTCGCTGGGTACACACCACACGACGTCACCGTGGCTTCAACGCCCGTTCTTCTGGTGAACTATCCAGAGACTTAAAAGCGTTGGCGAAGCTCTTTGAGGAGCCAACAACTTACAGAAAGGAAAAGCAGGCGAAGCAAAGCCGCCTCGCGCAGGAGAAGCTCTCCCGACGAGCAGCCCCAGCTCCTCCAGCAGCGCGTTCCTGCACGAGCCCGGCCCTTGGAGCTGGGAACAATGCTCAGCCCCGAGCCTCCAGCTGGAGAGCCCAGCTAACGCGTAGAGCAGAAATGGCAAAGGGGGAGAAATTCACTTTCTGAAAGCAAAACTCCAGTGGAAGCTGCCACGAGAGTGGTTTTCACCCCGCCGGAGGTTCTCCCCACCCGCAAGGAGCTGACGCAGAGCGGCGACCGCGCACCGTGCGCCCACCGGCTCACGAGCCGTGCGCTGAGACAGTCGCACGTGTGCAGCAGAGAAATCACATTAAACAGGTTTAGATTTAAAACACCTTACCTTGTACTCAAGTAGTTTACAGAACTATTTTCAAGACCCTCTCTGCCCATTTTTCACCCCAGATATGTGGCCCTTACTCTTCAGCCAAAGCTGTTTCCAGTTCATTGCATCCCTTTTCTGCTCTGCCCCACACTCTCTCCCCTTTACTCAGCTTTTCAAACCCTGTCAGACCGGGAACATCATATCAGCTGCCAGGAGGAAAACCAGAGACCAGCTCTGACCACAAATGCACTGCCCGTGGGGAGGGAACAATCCCCAGAGTCAAGTGAAGTAAAAAAATGAAACACCTGAAAGATAAAGGAAAAAAAACACCTTTAAGGCAGCAGATTGAAAACAGAAGAAGACTTGAGGAGCTCAAAGAATCCTGCACCAAAAACATCCATGTGGATTCCACGACTTCCATGCTGGCCCCTGGACAGGAGCGTTCGAGAGCACCAGGCCAGCAGCGCCCACGCAGCCGTGACCCAAGGGAGCCTCGAAGCTTCCCTGACAACGCGTTCTTCTCGGTGATAACGAACGAACGCTGCCGGCACGCGAAGCGCTCCCAGCGAGGCAGGGCCAGCCTGCGGGAGCCGCGATGTTTTCTGATGACAGTCATAACTTTAGCAGAAGAGAAGAGGATGTGGGAAAATATCCTCAGCTACTTCTTGTCCCAGTTGGGAGCCGCTGCTGGGGCAGCGCTGGGGACTGGCACGCTGACACCTGAATGAGGCTCAGGTGCAGGAGGAGACAGAGGAAGGAGCCGTGGCCTGTCCTGCTGCGGTCACTCGGACGGTCAGAGGCCAATCACTTGGTCTTCCTCCAGCTCCTCCCGCAGCCTGCAGAAGGAGGTCCCTCTTCTGCTGGTGAACTTACCACTGCTGTAGGGAGCCAGGGTCCCAGCTCCAGAATCAGAATCCTGATCTGCAGAACGAGCACAGCCCAGACCTAAAGCCGGCTGCAAAACGAGTCAACGGGTCACTGACCACTCGCCCTCCTGCCTGGTTTTGAGCACGCCCTGGACAGACTCACTCTAACTCCCCCTCAGGGGCGCAACAGCCGCCTGGGCCATGCCAAAACCCGCTGCCATTACACGTCACCTTCAGGAAGACGGCCCAGGAGCGGCCCATGTGGTTGGTTCCTGGTTTCCAGCTGAGCTGGACAGACGCCGACAGCGCAGCCTCCCCAGTTCACATCAGTACCGGGGGCTGTACATTGTCAGTCGTATCCGGCTGCGGTAACTTGCACACAACCTCCCGAGCTACCTGGGCTTCCTCTTTACCCTCCCTCTAACCCCTGCATGGTCAAATCTTTTCCCACTGATCTCTGCAGTTTCACTTGGGAGGGGAAAAAAAAAAAAATTAAGAAAAGGGAAAAATCTTGAGCTGCCCTACTGCAAGGTCTGCGGCTGCTCCCACTGAGAGTGGACAACTTAAATAACAAACGAGCAATTAAAAAAAAGCAAACTATCTTTAATATCTCCAAAATCCCATTTAGAAGCAGTTTCACAGAAACATCACTTTTATCGTGCAACCAAGGCTGGCGGAGAGCAGCAGCAGGAGGCAGAACCAGACGCTGCGTCCTCATGGGCAGACACAGAATTCGTCCCCTGGGTCCTCAGAAATTCTCCAGCAGATCCAGGATCCGCTTCTGCTCGCTCTCGCGGAACTCCTGGTTCTTCCCATCGCCGATGTTCTCCGCGTACTCTGCGGGGAGAGAGCAGACAGACAGCGGGCTGTGAGCGAGGCAGGAGCGAGCGACGGGCAGCTCCTCTGGCAGGTACCGCAGCAGACTCTAAATCCACATCCACTGCAAACAGCCAGATGGGAATCTATGCCAAGGAGCATTGATGGGTTTTCTCCCCGTTATGATTTGCAGGGTTAATGATTTGCAGAATAAACATCCACCGACCCCTCATGAGAAGCTTTTGTAGCAGAGACTGAGCTCCTCCAGCCCCTCCGATACCCCCGCGGAGCAGCTGCTGGCAGCTGCCTGAGCTGGACGGTCCTATCGCTGGCCTCTCCCAGCCCAGGAAATTCAAAGTCTCCTGGACATCACCGGCTTTCCAGGTCCCCGTTAGTGCACCCGGGAAGGCTGGGCAGGGCCCGTTACCCAATCGTTACCCATTCCTAGCCCTGGGTCTAACCCGTCTGCTGTCCAAGCATCCCGAATGAGGATTTTTGATAAGTAGAGGACAACTCCCCAGCCTACAAGCACTCCTAACCAGGTGGAAGGAAACACAGCAGTTCAGGTTTAACTACAAAAGAAACTCCTTGGCTTCGGGCAGAGGATCCCAGACCCTGACCGAGGTCTCGCCCATCCACGCACACGACCAAACACCACAGAACCAAACAGTGCCCTGGCAGCTCCCTTCCTGGCACTCGCCGAGAGCTGGCGGCTCTCCCTCCCGATCCAGCTCCCTCCTCCCTGCCACCACAGCCTACATATTCAAAGACGATTTAAAGAGAAAAAATGAAAAGCAGGTTTTGAGCTGCGAACGCAAGGAGCTGAACAAATCTGAGTAAATCAGGAGCAGGCTGCCTGGTTAGTGTTTTCCAGCCTCCACCTCCTCGCATTCTTTTCCTTCTTCCTAAACAAACAGAACAGCTTGTATTCAGCATCTGAATGGCAAGTTGCTGTAGAAAGTTTGCTTTAATATTTATACGTTCAGCACTGCTACGTGCTTCTGAGCTCCATCAAAGCCTTTATTATAAGAGCACTGAAAAGAGCGAGGACAGGGAGTTGGCTGACGTGGAGTCCCCCCTCCCGTGTGCAGTCTCTCTCTCCAGTACAAGCAGCAGCTCTTTGCCAGGGCCTCTGGGAAAAATCCTTTTAATATTTATAAACTGCTACAGTACCTGTAACAAGAGCGGGCGGGTAACGCTGAGGTCGCTGCAAGCGACGCCGGCTCCTCGCTGTCCTGGAGAAGGGCACCTGCGTGGGGCACAGCTCCCGTCGCACCCAAGGACGAGGCTGCGAGCTGGCTCACCACAGCTCCCTGGGCAAGGGCTAACAGGGCACGGGCAGGGGCTCAGCAGCCCAGCCCTGCCACCCTTCCCACCCTTGAGCACAGGGCCAAACCCCACCACCCACCCAGCCGAGGTAACCCCGCGGCGGCAGAGACAGCGTCATCCTCCCGGGAGGCAGCACCGGCTGCGGCTGGCACACAGCTCTGGCTCTCGGGTCCCCTTCGGGCAGTGCCAGCACCAGGCCCCGTGCTCTGCCAGCTTGGGAGGAGCAGCTCTGTCCCCAGCAGCCCCTTCATGCTTTGTCAGGGTCAGTGCCTCTGAAAGAGACATGGGGCCCACAACTGCCTGTATCCATGCAGCCCAGGTACACCTCCTCCCGCCTGCCACCCGACCGCTCCGGACACCGATGGCAGGGACGGACGGTCCCCAAGCCTGGCCCAGAGCTGCCGGCCGCGGGCGCAGCTCTCGCCGGAGCACCCACTGCTGGCCACGGGCTCACAGCCCAGCCCGGGTTTATCTCTAAGGGCTGCTCGAGTGCTTGGACACAGAACTCAATCGGGGAAACTGCTGAGTGCCAATAAAGACCCAGCCCTTCCAGTGTCGCAGTGACATCACTCTGACAAAAGCAAGCCACCAATTCCTCTGATCTTGTCCAAAAGCTCAACATTTTTCCTTCCAACATTACAAAAATCCCAGTGACACCCAAGGCAGACTGTTTACTGGGTTACCAACAGTTGCTAACTCTAATTTGAAGACCAGATAAAATCCCTAGAACCAGACTTAAAAAAGAAAAGTAAAAAATAAAACCTCTTTGGGAGATACTTCAGTATTTTATTTAAAATTCCACCACGTGAGTGAGACAGCAAAAAAAGTCCCCTGTAAGCTCCCCCTGCCAACGGTTAAACAGAGCTTACACAGCACTGTAGCCACACAAGAAGAAAGCACCTAAGATTGGTTTCTGCTTCATTAGACAAAATAAAACGGTTACGGAGCAGTAAAAATCAATAAGGGAATATTGAGGCTTGTAAAGGATACTGGGAGCGGCAACGGCTGCGCACACCGAGGGGCCACGGGCCACATGCAGCGCTCTGCAGAACACCCCTCTCTTCCCTCTCCCGTTGCCCCCGCGAGCAGGTTTGGTTTATCACACCAGGAGGTTTTCCCATCTCCCACCTCCAGTGAAACCAGACCCGCGCGCGGGCATCGCCCCTCAGTGCTGCGGGGCAGGGACCTGGCTCCCCGCAGGTCGGTGAGGAACGAGCTGTCGCGCTCCAGAGCCGGGCACCACTACCCAGAGAGGTCTGTGCCTCGCTCCAGACCGAGGGCTGCCCCAGACCGGACACCACCAGCTGCCACGAAGACCAGTCTCCATCCCCAGACCACCCCCAGCCGAGGCACGCACCGCTCAGTGCTTTCCTTCCAGAGGACGAACGAACCGTCCCGTTAGAAGTACCGGCTGCTCTTCCAGGAGAGGGAACTGCCGGAGGATTGGCCAGCCCGTGGAAATGCACCTGGTGAGCCCTCAGCTATTCCCTGCCCACCGCTCCCCCCTTGAAAGCCCTACCATCAGAAAACAGTCTTGCTTCCTTGCTTGCATCATAAGTAATTCTGAGCAACCCCAAGGGATCCATCAGCTGTCAGGTTGCCAGAGAAACATGGAGAATATGTAGGCCATAAAAATCAAACTAAAAACCAAGCGCCTAATTAGTATGCAAAAATAGAAAATAAAAACTGAACAAAAGCAAAACACTGAACAAAAAGTAAAAATAAACCAGCCGTGTTCTGTCCTGGAAAGTTGGAAAGTAGCCTGGGAACATTTCAGCCAAGGCTCAAGACTCAGAACCTCTCGGTCACCTGGGACAGAGAGTCCCTCAGGTCAGACCCAGTTAAATTTCGGGGAACCCCCCCCTGCTGGCCCCCCAGGAGGCTTCCAGAGACCACAGCCAAACCACTCCAGGACAGTCACTGTGTCCAGCGACCCGACTCCTGCAGAGGCAGGTACTCGTCCCCGCTGTCACTCCTGTCCACCGCTGATGGACCTACACTGGCAACACCCCCGACAGTGGGCTGCAGCTTCTGAAAAACTTCACCTTCCCCAGCAGGGGCTGCAGACGAGCTCCGAGCTGCTCTGAGCTGGCAGGGAGCTTCTGGGCCCCGTGGCAACGTTCCCCAGGGCCCAACGAACCTATCTCTAAGGTCACCAACAATGCAATGGCTCAGGTCTCCAAAACTGGCAAGCACAAGAGCTGGGGAGTGCTGGAGACAGGGCCCCAGACACTGTCCCCATCACCTGCCCCAAGAACGAGCCACGCGGGGCCTCTCCAGGCAGGGGACGCCTCACTGCTCAGAGCCAAGCCTGCTGCACACCCACAGCTTGCCAGACACGACAGAGCCACGGAGGAAGTCCCACAATGCGAGTCACTGTCTGCGAGAGAGAGAATCGGATGAAATTTTAATGCAGCTGCCTCCAATTCACCTTCGTATGTAAATCGACAAGCCAGAGACACAGGCACGAGGCGTTACAGACGGCGAGGAGCGCGGGCAGGTCCCCTGGGCACCCGCAGCCCAAGTCAGGCGTGGGAATCTGAAAGCAGCCACGTGCCACGCTCCGAGCTGGAACTGGGCGGTTTGGAGGCAGGAGCTGCCAAGTATCGCAATTTAAAGTGGAAAAGACACCCTATCCAGCCCCCCTGTTCACCTGCAGCAGTCACTTGCACTTGCCAGCAAAGGATAAGGGCCAAAGAGGTTGCCGATAGCTGCAGGTAATCTCACGCTGCCAGAAAATCACTCTTGGTTCCGTCACAACATCCCTTTCCTTCCTGCACAGAGGGAGGGAGAAACCTGATGTGATCCGCAAGGAAAAAGCTGCCTCCACCTGCCAGTGCTGGGGAGGTGGGTGAAGAAAAGCCCGGGAGAACATCATTGTCATTCCCAAAGAAAGCAGAGACACCAAAACCACGCACCCCACAGCCCAGCACCCCTGCAGATGCTGCCAACCTTCCTTCCTCTCTCCCAAGGAGAGGGACTCTTCACCCCTCCCGAAACCAGTACAGACCCTGGGGAGCAAACACGTCCTGCACAACTCTCTGCTAAATGAGGGGGCACCAGCAGATGACCAGCTGGAGCTAAACCTGAGAGCCTGAGTCCCATCCTCTTCCGCTGCAGGACCTCAGGCCACAGAGGACAGCCACAGCTCAACGCAGCACCGCTCTAATTCAACGTAAGCATTAAAAATAACAAGCAGTACTTTAAACCCAGGATTGCAGATCACAACGGCTGCACTTTAAAGCTACAGAGGCTACTTTAATGCTATAATCCACATTAATCTGACACTAAGAACAAGACAAATACACCACGGACACTAATATGGTGTAGCTGGTAAAGCACACAGCGACGTTAACGGAAGACGAGGCTCCGCTCTTCCCCCCCAGCAGCACGTGGATGCCCCCCCTTTGGTACTTACTGTGGTGCTGATGCCAGCAGCGAGCCCCGGCCAGCCCGCGGCTGACGGCAGCGCAAAGCGACGCGCTGTTCGCGACGCCGCACAACAGAGAGTGTCCCAACCCCAGGGTGAAACCTGCCTCTTACCGGGGCGATTCCAGCCCTGCCCTGATCTCGGGACACTGCTCAGCCGCTGCCCGAAGACGCTCGACAGTCAAAGAGAACGACACGTGAAGGCTCGTCCTGCAGAGTGACGACCAAGCTGCCCCAGCAGACGAGACCCGTGCCTCAGAGGATCTCCACTCACCCTTTAGGATGTGTCGAACAATTTTAATGGAGCTGCCTCTCATGTTCAGAATCTGATGGACTCTCTGACGAATCTGACGGGATAGGAAAGAGAAGAAAAAAAAAAAAAGAGTAACTTGCTGTGGTCTGTGCCTTTGTGAAGACCTTCTGAGAGAGCGGCCCCTTCCCCTGCTCTCTCCACAGGGGCACACAAAGGGCTTTCCCTTCCAACGGTGGCCTCACTCATGGCAAACTATGAGCTGAGTGACAGGGATCAGCCTCTGCACCCACCAGTGCGCTCTGAACAGCTGTAACGTGATGAAGCTTTACGGACACAAGTGCAATAAGCAGGAGGTTTCCTCCCAAAAAAGGAATCGAAGAGAAAATTATCCAACGAGGCCGTATTTGTGAGGACTTAGAGCCTTGTTTGCATCATGGATGGAAACACAGAGGGTCTGCTGACCTTGTCTACAGGTTTACCTGGGGAACGTTGGCATTACAGATCTCTGCCATGATGTAACAGATGAGCTGTAGGACAAAGAGACCGGCGTCCAGGCGACGCAGATAAAACTCATCTTCCATGTCATCATCTATGATCTCTCCGCGACGCACCATGTCCTGGAGAACACCACAAAGAAAGGTGCTGTGACTGTCTCTCCAAGTGCTTCCCGTTAGCGGAAAAATGCTGGCGATATTTGCGGTTTCTTAAGAAATTTTTTGTTGCCCAAAACGTCAACATCCATCTATTTCTCACCAAGGAAGTACTTTTAATAATTCATTTAAATTCACAAAACATTTCAGTTTCGAGCGAGGCTTTGCCTTTGCTGGTTGTGAAGTGTGTCCATCTGCAAATTAAAATGTTAATTTAAACATACAAATTACATTCCTAAATTGAGCGATTAGAGACCATGAATATGGAGCAAACCAGTGCATCTATTATTTGTAAGCTCTCTGTCAAAGTGAAACAAAAAAACCCTGCTCTTTTACTGGCCATCTGAGGGTGCTGTTAAGCAGTGCAGAACATGGCTCCAGAAGACTCAAGGACCTATCAGGCTCCCAACTTCATCATCGACTGATGAATGAGAGAACGGGTCCAGAATCCCGTGCAAGCCCGGCTTGGCCACACCCAGCCCTGCTCTTCCAGCTCCGTTTGGGAGCGACACTGACGGGCCAAGCCCCCGCAGGGTCTGTCTCCAGAACACCAGCTTCTGCAGGAACACCGACAGGTCACCCTTCCTCCACACGAAGCACGCTTCCTAGCGAGACCCAAATGGAGGCTGCAGGCAGAAGGGAAGGGGCTGTTCCACCCGCCTGGGTCAGACGGAGCATCTCCTTTGACACACGGGCAAAGGCAGCCAGGCAACGAGCTCCGAGCAGCCTCCCCCACGGCAAGTCGGCCCCGTCCTCCGGCTGGGCCCGCCATCCATTCTCACGGAGACAGCCAGCCCAAACTAACCGATGTCATGTGTGACCTTTTGCATTTTGGGGTTTGTTTTCTGGTTTTGTTCTTAAATAAAGGAAGCAGCTTGTCACAGGCTGCTGTCTGGCTGCAGCTCGTGTGATTTATGATGCAGCCGGCTGGCAGGTGGGCACACGCCAGCGGAGCAATATTTCCTCATTAGAGCCATCACCAGCCGCAGCTCGGCGCCCGTGACGCTCCACGGGAGCCACTGCCGCGGGTGCACGCGCTCCGGGCAAACACACGCAAGGTCACCAGCACCAAAGCTGATTTAGGCTATCAGATATTCCTGGTTTGTCAGGCCCAGTCCTCGCTTCTAATTGTACACAGAGTCTTTCAGGCACAAGGAGGAAAATTTAACCCTGTGCACCCTTCCCTGGAGGGCGAGCAAGGGATGCTCGCCATAAGAAACCTGAGTACGCGGCTGGGAAGCGCAGCTGCTCAGCGTGGCCTCCTGACAGCCAGAGAGCACAGCACAGGTGATGAAACGCTGTTCTCTCCTCCTGGAGAGCTGGTTTGCCAGCAGGAGAACAAGTTGGGTTTAAAAAACAACACCTAGTTACCAACGCCCTAAAGCCAACTGCTTTGGATGCTCTACCATCAGATCCCGTAGACTCCAGCAGCTGCGCAACCACCACTTACTCCGGGTTCTCAAAACCACGGGCACAGGCAGGACTGGGGAAGAGTCCCACACAAGCTCTTCCCAGTAAAAAGGAAAATCCAATTTTGTGCAAGGAGTGATTTTCTTCACCCTCCATGTAATGCCAAATTGCTTGAATCTGATCAGATCTGGTCTCTAAAGCTAAACCACGTTGAGTCTGACGAGCAAGACCCTGGAAGAATCGCCTGAAATATCAAAGAAATCCCAGAAAGTCAGTAATTCCCAAAGCACTGCGTCCCCCCTCGCTGCACGCGGGCGTACCAGCCGCTCTTCTCAACAGCGCCAAATTCCCGAGCAGCCAACGCCAACAGGCCAGGATTTCGAGCCTCCCGAGCAGGAACCAGACCGTGTCTGCTCTGTATTCTGGTCCAAGCGCGGTGATCACAGGAGCCGAATCCCAGCAACTGCTGCCTTGATTACCCCGAGCCGGCAGCAGTTCCAGCAGCCCCTCTCGACAGAGAGCCGAGATTATTCCGTGCCAGTAAATTAAGCAGATATGAATTAGAAGACAAGTGCAGCTTTAAGGTGCCTTTTCACAGTCTTTTCTTCTTTTTTTTTCTTTTCCTTTTTTTTTTTTTAAAGCACAATCACCCTTTAAATGCTAATCTGCCTCCCGGTACAGTACCAAACAGCCACCTCTCCACTTTGTCTCCCTTTCAAAGCTGTCAAGCCACTAACCTCCAAATGAGCGCTCAGATGCCATCTCTAATCTGCCAACAATACATGCTGAGATGCCCCTTGCTGATGGGAGAAGACAGCGGTAAGATGGGCTTCTGTGAAGCTAAAATGAGCTTCTCTCACACTAATGAGGAGGATTGACAGGCCTCGAGGTGTCAAGAAGAGACTCAAAACCTAAAGTTATAGTGGATCTGCCAATGCCGTACGAAAGATCCCATCTGCTCCATGGCGACAGTGGAGCAGGGTCCAAAAGATTCTCTGCACCCTTCTCCTCCCCTACCTACCACCCACCTTCCCCAGCACAGCACAGTGGGGCAGAGCAGGAGGGACAGGCGCTGATGGAGAACAAAGAACACCTCCAGGATCCTGGTTTTACTTCCTCACAGCGTGGGACAGCAAGGCCTCCAGATCACCAGAGACCAGAAGGCTCCAAATGCTCATCAGTACCAAAAAGGCCCCTTTAGAGGGGCAAGAGGATGAGTCCAGACACTGGTCAGTGGTGCCCAGTGACAGGACAAGGGGCACCGGGCACCAACTGGAACCCAGGAGGTTCCAGCTGAGCAGGAGGAGAAAGTTCTTTGGTGTG
>JANHGN010018503.1:11378-25032 GCA_024605025.1 Megaceryle maxima
TGGAGTCTCCTTCTCTGGAGAGATTCCCACCCCGCCTGGACCCTGCGCTGCTGGGCCCCCTGCACTGGGTGACCCTGCTGGCTGGAGCAGGGGGGTGGCACCAGAGCATCTCCAGAGCTCCCTTCCAGCCCCACCATGCTGGGATTCTGTGAATGACCATGCACAAAAACAACTATCATCATTTGTCCCCTGCACAAGTACAGGTCCTGTCCCCGACCATTTCTGTCTGTGTTACTGGGGAGGAGCCAGCGAGCCAGCCACGCTCAGGAGGTGCTTTCAGACAATGGGCGCAGAGCTAAACTCAAGGCCAGAGACAGGGACCAACAGCTGCAATACAAGAGAAGGCAGAAGCCTTGGGTGAAGTTAGATCACCACAAAAAGGACTTCCCAGGACCATCTGCTTCCAGCTCGGAGCTGTGATAGACATTTTCCCAGGAGTCTTACACATGCAGAGGCCACATGGTCTCTTCAGCAGACTGACCACCATGTTCCTGGAGACACCCAACAGTTAGGACTGAGCCCTCGTCAGGTCATGGACTCGCCTGCAGCCAGGAGAGCAGGCAGCCATCCAGGTCCCTCCAGTGTGGCCGAGGAGCTCTCGGACCACAGAGGAAACCATCAGAGGCCTCTGCCGTGGGAAGGACTTTCTTCACTTCTGCCCTACTAGCAGAAACATGCTTGGATTTCTGCAAATCCAGCCATCAGTCTTCAAGAGCTAAAAAGCTCATTGTGATGGCTACAAAGCCCACCATCCATCACCTCTGAGTCCAGAGAAACAGAGTAGCAGCTTCTGCAACAGCCCGAGCTCAACTCCCATGGCAAGAAACCAGGACCGGGTTAGGGCATCCAGGACATCTAGAGGCCCACCAGTCTCAGCAAGGATGATCAAAGCCTACCTCAGCTCACCATCCGTGTGCTGGGGGAGCTCACAGTGCAAACCCAGTTTGCTCCTTCCACCTGCACTAACCCAGCCCCTGGCAGGACCCTCAGCAGAACCCCAGGCAATCCAGTCTCTAAACCCAGGTGAGATGCTGGACTAACACCAGTTCCTGTCTCAGTCACCCTGGTCTGTGGACGCTGCTCTCATGCTCCGAGTTCCACCTCTCCCTTTCAAGGATGGAATGACTTAACTGCAGCACAATTAGCATGTAATTTGTAAGTCATTATAGCACAAAGTGTCTGGTGAGAATATCTTATTGAATAAACCTGCTGAGCATAATTTTCTGTAGAACTATAAATACATTAAACCATTTTCTGCCTTTTCCTACCGTCTTTATAGATCACTAAAGGTTACTGCTGCCACCCGCATTTATACCTTGTTTTGGAGGAGCTAAAAGCCATAGGATTTTGCACCATTTCCCTACAGAAAGAACTAAAGAATTTGAGGGGCAGACAAGATATTTTCCAGGTTTCATTAACTACAGGTTTTGGAGACAAATGCCCACGTGGTTTCACTTGGCAGTTGGGGTAATCACGAAGCCATCGCCTCCAGTCGCTTCTGAACACCTTCCACAGAAGCAAACAGGTGGTAACACTGAGAAGGGACTCAAGGGGCCTCATCCTGTTTCTCTGCCCAGACTGAGGGTGCAGTTTCATTACAGCCAAGTTCAGAGATTTTTCCCCTTCCCTCTACCCTTGACTATTCCCATCCCTTCACTGCCACTGGCTGAAGAGCTGGGCTGTACTAAAATAGCCAAGCCAAGAGGAAGAGCAAGAGCAGGGGCTTCTCACACCATCAGCACCACTAAGATCATCCGTGGGTGTGACACCCTCAGTCACTTCTATAACCAGGTTTTCACTTCTTGCAGTGCAAGACAGACCAGGACACTCTGTCCACCAGACCCGGATCTCGCGCTCAGCAGTACAGGCTGAGCCTGTAAAGTCTCATCAGGCATCATTTTAATTTGGGGCCGGGAGAAAGGTGAGGATTTCTTTATCGGATTTTTGGGATGCTGTGTCCTCTACTGCAAGAGGAAGGTCAAAAGCCCCCAGGTGACAGAGCACAGCTTCTGAAGGACCGAGTGTTGAAACCGTCCACTTCAGTGATTGACGTGCCACAACCAGAAACATCAGAGCGCTCCGTAAATCCTGCCACAGCCAGACAATGCCATGATTTGATGGACAGAATGGTGGCTTTTGCCTGCTTCTATGTGGGGAAGACACTTGAGCCACTTCAAGTTCTCAGCAGACCAAGTTCCACTGACCATTTCAGGACGCTACAAAACAAAGCAAACAGTAATTCTGGGGGTGTTCCAAGTTAGGAATTAACCTCAGCATCGTATTTTGCACATGCTGTGCCCAATATATTGCACATATGAGATGCTTCTGCCAAATCCTACTATTAGCTCTAGTAGGTGTGAAGGACTGAGACCCATTTAGTCCAGCCACTCCAGCCTGCAGAGCCCCTGCAGTGGGGCAAAAGAGCAGTGGCCTTCAGGAGGAAAGCCTGAGGCTCTTTTGTTTGTCTTCTCTTGTGCATCACTAAACACGAACGGGTTAATGTTATTAATTAACGAGCTTCTACACGAACTTCTCCACACTCAAATTCCCTTCTTCCCTGCTTGGTGCTGGATGCTCACTACAGGTAAGAACATTCACAGCCGTGGCACATCCACCAGCTCTGCACGTTGCATGTAAGGGCCCTGTAGAGCAGCTGCCTCGACAGCATCAGACCTCAGCCAGAAAAATCCATCATTTTTTGAGTTCTAAACCCCACATACCAACACTGGAGGGTAATAAAATAAGTAATTTCCCCTCTCAGTTCTGGGGAGGATGAACGGAGTGTGGAGGGACAGCAGGAGGGGGTAAAGGCTGTTTTTCTTCAGGCCGACGTTCATTTGTGAAGCTGCAGCTGCCCATACAGAGCCCGATCGCTGGCAGAAGCCGCCCCATTCATCACTCCCCCCTGTGCCTTTCTGAGGAGCAGCAGCAGCGCTGCTGAGCTCCGGTGCCCTCGGAACACCGGCTAGCGCCCAGAGAAGCGGCCTTGGCGGTGGGCGGCGGCCCGGCGGGGGGCTGCAGCCCGCGGCATGCGGAGCTCCCGGCGCGGGGACGGCGGCTGTGGCGATGGCTCTCTGTCAGCGCTAATCAATCTCACACCCTCTTCAGCGCTGATACAGATAATCTTGTGGGAAGCCAGCCAAGCTCGCTAACAGCTCTGCAAGCTGCTTCCTGACTCCAACAGCTCGTTCTCTTTCAAAAAGTCTGTTCCAGCTTCAGTTCCAAGAAAGTACTGTGTGGTACCCAGGCTCGTGTCATTCAAACGCTTCACTGCTGGTGTGCGGGGAGCGCAGCAGCCCTTGGCTGCAGCCTTGTCTAACTAATCAAACCAGACGCGTTCTCGCAGCTGATCAGAACCCTAAAGACCAGGGTAGGAGGCCCCGCACATTATCGTGTAATTGTCTCTCTGCATTTCACTTACTCTCCATCTGCCAAACCAAGCAAGATTGCAGCCAAGGAAAAGCGAAGGCAAGCTGAAGCACAGACTCGGGCCCTCTGAGCAGAATTCACTCTAAGGAAAGGGCAGAGGCACTTGCCGTAGAGAAGTTCTCGGCCCATTTTATCCGAGGTTAACTGGAAGCTGGAGAGTGAGGCAACAAGAACGTAGAGGTAACAGCACCGGTACAAGGACACGGCACAGCAGAGTGACCTGGCCAAGCCAGAGGGTCCGTGCAGACCACAAGCCCATGCAGAGGGCATTACAGACTGGAGCAATACATACGTGCTTCTCTCCATCAATCTTCTTATCAGCTGCCTGCATTGCATCCAGGTACTTAAAATACAGCTCCATCAGCCTATCGACCTGCAAAGGGAAAAAAGAGAGACCTAAGCAAGAAAAAAAGAACAATGCAGATCATCTTTAATCCTTCATGTTATTTTGTTTTCCTCCCAGTTGCAGTCTTCATAAAGAAAGGGGCAATTCTGTCTCTGCCAGCTCTGGTCGGCTGAGCACACCACGTCTGCAGGCGCTTGAGCGGGATCCCCTATCACAATATTCTCCCATCAGCTCCAGCTAAAAGGCAGCGAGGAGACGCGTGTCCCCAGCTCGCCCACTCTCCTGCGCTGCGGTTCTCCAGTTCTCCCAGTTTCCTCACAGACCTTCCTGTCCGGGCTGTGCGCAGCCAAGCTCACGTTAAACGTGTCGGGGACGTTACGCGTCCCCCGCTCTCCTCTGCACTGCATTAGGCAGCCGAAAGCCTACCGAGTAATGGGAAGTTTTCTGCAATTGGAAGAACAGGTTATGAAAAACACCTTTAAAACAGACTAATGAGGAATACTAAGGAGCCAGCATTTCCCCAGTGGCAGAATTTACAAATCCCTTGAGATTCCTGGTTTGCAAAAGCTGCCGTTTCTGCTCCGCAGCTGTTTGATCTACCCAGTGCTGTGTAAATATTTTGTGAAGAATTTCCCAGAGTAAACACCACTGAAGTGACACATTCTAGGCGAGGATGGGGAATGTCAAATGTGTACTGTAGCAATTCCTAAACTTGCTGCAGAAGAGCTTCGCCGGAAAAAGTGGCACCTTTCAGACTGTCTCGGTGTCACGGAGCCAGCACAACGTAACACCGCACGACGTGTGGCTATTTGATCAGGCTGCAGCTGACACACACACAGCCCTGGAATGAGAATCGTGCAAGAGCTCCAGAAAACACGGGGGATGTGGGGGACCAAGCACTAAAGGCATTTCCAGTTCTCCAGGTTACAGATAAGAACACGAACAAGAGAAGGAGGGCCTGTGAGAGCACAGGTCTGTACAGGCAGGTACAGCGACAGCTTTTCAGCCACTTAGCGAGCGCACACAGGACCCTGCCCTTACCAAGCATCCTCCCAGGCTGGAGGCTGCGGGCGCGCATTCAGCACTCACCTTCTCGCTGTCATTCTCTGTGAATTTATTCAGTAACCGTGTCCTCTGCTGCCCTCTCAGGTTTCGCAGAAGGGAGGCCAGGATGGAACAGACATGTTCTAGAGATACGAAATGAAAATTGCATGCCGAGATCAGGAACAGGAGCTTATTTTCTCTGTAACATGCCATTACATTTACGACTTGCAGTCCCACGTGTAGCTGTCGATAAACAGAACCCCGGCTCCCTCCCGTCGCCAGTGAGAGGAGGCCAAGCAACAGCGAGAGCGGCGAGCGGCACTGCGGGGAGCGCAGGCAGCTCCTCGCCCCTCACAGCCCAGCTAGCGAGGTCTCCTCCAGCCCTGCTGCCCTGACCCTGCTCCACCTCAGTGGCCTGAAAAAAGCACCTTACATAAAGCAGGAATCCTGCTCCAGTTTCCCCAGCAGGCTGGCACGCCTGCCCAGCAGCACACACTCTCCTTTCGGCCCCCTCCATCTCAGCTAAAGGCACCGCTCGCTGCCTCCTCCCTCAGGGCCAAGAGCAATCCTGGCCAAAGCCACCACTGCCACCCAAGTGGCCCTTAGGTTACCAAAGGGGAGATGGTTACTGCAACAGGAGAGCCCGAGAAAGGAGCAACTGTGCCAGCACATGGCTCCTGCAGAGGCTTAACTGGTATTAGCTACAGGAAACAGTGCTCAAACAAACCACTTCTATTTACAGAAAATCCTGTGGACTGAATGTGAATGTGCCACAGCAAAGCAGAAATGACCAAATAAAAGTCTTCTAGCCTTCCCAGCTGCACCTGGGGGTCTTGTTTTCCAGCACAAAGCCAAGCAAGAAGTCAACACTGCAAGCATTGAGACATTTGTGTTAATGTTGAACCACAGCCTCACTCTGAGGTCACTGAACCAAGAGCATTGAAGCCACAGCAACCCCGGCCTCCTCCTGAGGAGCAACACGGAGCCCTGAGAACTTCAGGAACATGGGTGTCCCTTGGCAGGGACCACCAAAGGAGGGGCTGCGTGGCAGTGCTTTTGGCAACTCCTCCTGAGCACGGTTCCCAGCGCACCCCCCGGCGCCATCGCTCAGCAACGCGGTGCACAAAGCGCCAGGTTCCAGCGGTGTTCAAAAACACAGCGCTTGGGAACAGGGCCTTGAGCTCTCAGCTCCTTGGGGGACAGAAAGCAGCAGGATCTTCTCCAAAAGCACACTTTTTCATGCAAGGTCTTATGCTTCTTTAACCACTAATATCTGGCTGAACCAGACTTCAGTGAAGTACAAAAGCAAGTGCTTCTCTTTATATATCTTCTCTGATGTATATATGAAAAAAGTCATACCGAGTTTGAAACATTTCCAGTCAAGTGCTCAAGTTAACAGCTCTCATGCTCCGTCTCTTTCCCATTTTGCCCATGAAGGGTTTGCAGGGAGGAACGAGCCCACCCCTGGGAGCCAGGGCGAGGGAAGGAGCCCAGGGAAGGTGGCCGTCTCCCTTCCCCGCAGGCGGGGAGCAGAGCAGCCACGCACCGCAGTCCCGCGCCCTCGGCATCACAGGAGACGCAAATCATCTGCGGAACGTATGCCAAGAACAGAATGATGTTGGCAGCATCAAAGAGGGTACAGCTTTAATACAGGGAAATAAAACCAAGTACAAAGGCACAGAGTGAACAAGAGAGGAGTGAGTTTCTCTCCCCTGCCTTCGGCTCTGCATCCGCCTGCCCATGGGGCTGCCTTCAGCAGACCTGGCAGCTCAGGTATCTCAGTGCATTCAAACCTGGAACCTCTCCAAGATGCGTTCCCCAGATCTCGCTGATTGAGACTGATAATGGCCATAGGCATTTCCTCACACACAGCGGCAGGGAAAGGAGAAGGGGCGTCAGGATTTGCTATTTTCCCAGAGGAAAACGCAAGGCGCAGGGGACAGGGGCCATCGCCTCCTGGCTGTCAAACCATTTTCACACGCGTTTCCCCGGCGCTGCCTCGCCAGGAGCCACCAAGAGCCTCCATCCATTGTGCCAGCTGACAAAGAACTACCGGCAGCGATGTGCCGGCCGGAGCTTCCGCAGCCAGCGCCGTTCCTGCGCCCGCGGGAAGGTGAAGTCACGCCGAGGGCCCATCTAAGCAGCCCCTGCCCCCCTGCGGCACCGGTCACCCGCACCGGGCAGCGGAGGCTGCGCGCACGCGCCCCCCGTTTCATTAGCCGCTTATAAATGTGGCTGCCTTAGAAACAGATTTCTGCCCGAGGTGGTGTCAATTTTTCATGTACCAAAGAGATTGGGAGAGCTGCTGGCAGGCGGAGCAGGGAGATAACAGGTTTATCGGGTGGCCAGCACCGCGTGGCTGCTCCGTCATCTCGACAGGCTGGCGCGGGGTGAGGGATGGCGCGGGCTGGGTCAGCGTGCGCTCTCGCTGCGGAGAAACAGTCCGTCCACAAAAAGTGACAGCAAATTAAGTGTCTGCATTAAAAAAAATACTGTAAAAGCCTCCAAGGCCCTTGCAAGATCCTGTTAAGGGGAAAAAAATACAATAAAATGGAGACTTTTTTTGAAATATAAATCCCAACAGCTGCTCGGCTGTTTCAGAAAGCAGCCAGCGTTCTCTATTTCACACTACTTTTCCCCCAGCCTTCTTTTTTTGGAGCATTTAGAAGTGTTGACGCAGTATTTTAGCAGTAATATTCTCACCAATGATATATCTTCATTGCTTTTTTTCAATATTCCTTTGCTAGGAAATGTATTTTAGCCATCATTTTTGCTTTGGTGCTCATATGCAGAGATTTATCCGTTTTATCAATAAAATCTTTAAAACTACTGAGAAGTCTAAAGGAGCTGACACAGGTTTTTTTAAGACTGAGGTTACTCTTTCAACATATCACTCCAGAAAATCCAGGAAATATTTAGCTGCCTGATCAAAATGTTCAAAAATATGTTTTACAGAACTATTTCTGAAGTATCTAAACCATTTTTTTAATCAATTTCCAGGAAAAAGAACACACGAGCTTGTTTCATGCTCCCCCCAGAAACCACAATCATGCTGTAACAGAACCCCTGGCCCAGTAAACACCAACATCCCTGGGCAAGGACAGCAGCCAAACCCAGGACAAGCCCAGGATCCACCATTCCAAGGGTTAAAGCATTTACACAAGCAATGAGAAGCGAGAGGCAGGAGGGAGGGTTTTTGCGGACCTGGGGGGTCTCGCCGCTTCCCCACGGGCTGCACCAATACATCTCTCACGTGTGCCAAATTTTCAAGTCCATTGTCACAACATTTGCTCTGGGTCAGATCTTCTCTGGAACATCATTAGCACCGGTGCTGTTCCGAGTGCTAGGACAGCGAGCCCTGCACTGCCCAGCATTGATCTCAGCCAGCACAGAGAGGCCAGAAGCTGCACCTCAGGCAGCCTCCGGGTGTTTGGGGAGTGTTCCAACACTCCTGCCAACGCTCAGCCAAAGTCCACAGCACAGAAAGCACCACTTCAGGGAGTGCAACAGACAAGGCCAGAGGCAGAAGTTGCTCCTGGCCCCCTTTTCTGAGAATGGCTCACTACGTTTCCTCTGAAAAGCAAACACCAAAACGAGCCAGCTCAGCACCACCGACGAGCACTGGAAAGGAGCAGCAGTTACCGGCTGGTTCACATGGAGAACACCTTTTTTTGTATAAGCATCCCAAAATCTTGCAGATTCGTGGATACTGAAGACAGAGGGTTTTTTTTTTTTTCTTATCATTGGATAAGGCTGTTTTCTGCCCCATGGCCAGTTCACCAGCACATCCCACTGCTCCCCAGTGCCCAGCTGCAGTGCCCTGTCTCCAGGCAGGTCACAGCTCACGGGCTCACCCGGTCACACCAGGGGCCCGCTCAGACCAGGACCAGCCTGGGCTCCAGAAGCCTTTCCCTCTCCAGACAGGCACGAAGACCTCAGCACGCAGGTGGTGTTTAAAACACCCTAATTAGATTGATCTCGACTCGAGCTGCGGTGCGCTGGAATACAGATTAATCTGTGCCATGGCTGGCACTGGCAGCTGTGGCAGCAGGAGGTCCTGTCAAATCTCACCCTAACATCCCACTCCTCTTGCCTTTATTATCCCCACCCCCCCCACACCTTTTCTTATTTTACATTTCATTCTACGGGACATATGCCCAGTGGGGGGGTGGGTCTCAGGCATGGCCCCCTGCAACACCGATGGGGACAGAGGAAGGGGAAGGCTTCTGGGCACAGGGGGACAGCAGCCACGAGGTGGAGGAGCAGAGTGTCCTGGTGAGCCCCACAGAACACCTTCAAGAGCCTTCTGCCTTGTCAAGAACTCAGAGATAAACTGTGGTTCTAATTGGGAGCCAGAAAGTACCAGAAAGAAAAAATAAATAAATAAAGGCACTTTCTGAAAGAAACTTCTACCCTGCCTATGCACAAAACTCTGCAGCTTCATGGCTGTTTACTGGGAAAGCTGGAGGCAGCCCCTGGCACACCCTGAGCACCAGCAGCTCCCCCACACCAGGAGGGAGGACGCTCAGGCCAAGGCCATGCTGCCAAAACACCCGGGACCAGCGTGCAGCCAGCCTGGCCCAAGCCACCAGACAGGCCTCCTGGAGCCTCTTCTCCCCGCACATGAAACTTGTTCAGAGGTTTAGGGACACAGCTCTTAAAGCCAGGCAAGACCAACTGCTCCTGTCTTGGGTCCTTGCAGAATTACAGATGGAACCAGGGACGTGTCGTGCCAACGGAGCAGCATCGAATGAGCTGACCTGCTCCCACGTGCATTAGTAATCCACAGTTTAAGAGAGTAATCTGCTCAAGCGTCACAGGCTTTTGCCAAGAAAAGTGTTACCTTAAAATACTGGCAGTAGGAAATCCTGATTTTACTGCTGGGTAAAGTGGGGCCTGGAAAGGTTGAAAAGCTCCACACACACACCACCCCCATGCGCTGGAATTCAACCCTCACGCTGAATCTAAAAATCCTCCCTATCGACTGAGAAAGTTTATTTCTGTGCTGCTGCTGTAACAGAGGATGCTAACTTTAATTGAGATAAATTTAACTCCGTACTCAGCGTCATGGCTCATTCAAATAACAGATTCCTGTCACATTCCGGAGGGTTGATGGGAAAATAACAAATTGGCATAATAAAGTCCTGTTTAAACAGAGTGATGCCTTCCCCAGGTACTCACTTCAGAAGACCACCACGTGCAAAATATTTTCTGATGGTTGGCAGGGGGTGTTCCATTAATAACCATAACTCTTTATCAGGCCATTTTTCTGTGGCTGCCTTTTCACTTTTCCGTGCCCAGGGAACGCAGTTCCGCAGCAGATGTTCATTCCGAGGGCGTCGCTGCCTTTCAGTGGCCGTTACAAAGCGGTGAGACCGTATTTGCTAGGAGATGGGGTTTGCTACTGCTGCTGCTTTTTCAAGGAAACGTAGAGCTGAGCACCTCCATAGAGGCTTCCTGATTGTTAGAGCAGGCAAAAACCCCCAGTGGCAGGAATTCTCCTCTGGAAATTGGCTGAACTAATTCTCAGGTTATCAAATTAAGCATTCCTAAGTAAAACTGACATCTAAGGCAAGAGAAGGCATTTAAATGAAGATGAATTGGACAAACATTCTTTTATAGCTCATTAGACCCTCCAAGTGAGCAAAACTAGATTGCAAATAACCACCCTGACAAAGAGCAGGAGAACGCAGAGCCCATCGCACGAGTTACAATCGCGTCGCTACAGAGCCTCTAATGCCAGAGGAGTTTGTGTTTTCTCCATTTCCAGCTCACTGAGACTGCTCGAGAATTTCAAGCTGGCGTCCAACACTTCATTTGACTGTTGCTGCTGCAACCTTACGGACACTGAAGAGAGGCTGACCCTCGGTCTGCAGTGGAAGAGTTCTGGGAACACAGACACTTGTGCAGCATCCCCCCCCTTCAAAATCCACAATGCAGGAGCATTCTTTCAAATTTTACCCTGTACTTTCACCACGGACCAGCCAGAGCCAAACTCCCGCTCATTCCCTGCAATCAGGCACAATGGAGACTTGTCCTCTGCCCTCCCAGCTCAGTTCCACAGCAGATCTCACCAGCGCCCACGGACAGTGGACCCCCCCCGCGAGCGTTTCTGCAGACACACTTGCCACTTGTGCTCCACCTCCCACAACCTGCCTCGTCTGCCTGTCCATCTGCTCCACAACGTCTAAGGCACCATCTTAGAACTCTGGCAGCACCTAAGGGGGGGCTCCACTAAGGTTGTTCAGCCACCTCCCCCCAACCCTCCCCTGGACACCACCCGTAAGAGGCTGCTGCTCTCTAAAGCTGCCCAACCCCTCGGGATACCCGCAAGTATTCAGACCCCACAGACACATGAAAACTCTTCACCATCTGTGTCTTCAACTGCAAAACATTTCTGGTTTGATTTGCTTCACTGCCTCAGAAATAGGGACATTGAGATTTTCTTCAGATGAGATTTTTCTCCCAAGCCCGATACTCTCAGACGTCTACCCTGATCTGTACGGAGTCAGGCGAAATTCAAGCGTCGATCGCGTGCAGTCAGAGCCCACCAGCCCAATCTTTGGGCTTGGATCATCCATAAAGATGCTTAAGAAAATTTCCCTTTCTTTCCTCCTAATTACATAGTGTATATAAAGCATAAATGTGTGCAGCTTGGATTTAAATTGTTCACAGGCTCCCTGGAGTAAAATAATTTAAAAACACTGTCAGTGTTTAAGATGCAGCTAACCGGCACTGCCACCTTTATGCTGCCTTTTAAAAACAGGGAGAAATACATTACAGAAAAGTTATTTTTATCAAATTTAATTTGGATTATAAATTTCTGTAATAAATAAGAGCTCTCCAAGTCACACAGAGATTTTTTTTCCAGCAGGGTATGTATTATTTTGTCACACTCAGAACACCGCCTTCAGTATTTTATAGACTGTCTCTGATGTCAAAGGCAACACAACTATAAATTAAATACAAGGGGAGTATTTTCCTGCCACCACCAGACATATGGAAGATTTTGTGCTCCAGAGATGGAGCATTGGATGCTCAACGAGGAGAGTCTCCGCAGCTGACCATAGCCCCCTGCCAGCACTGGTCCCAGCACCCTCAGCCCAAGGGACGCCCTGGACAGGTGTAAGGGGCAGAGTCTCAGAGGACAAGCCTCCTGTCAGAGCTCTTTGGTGCCTCACCCAGCACTGAAGCATTTCAGCAGAGCCGTCCTTTAAGCAGTTGTCATTAGGCTCCAGGGTTAATAGCCCAATGATAATTTCCCGTGTTGCAGCAGAACCACGAGTGTCAGTCCTGACACTCTCTTGCTGACATCACACGAACACATTTGCAGCGCAGCTCCTTGGAACTGCCTTTTGATAAACAGCGATGCCCCCGCTACAAAGTCATTCTGGTTGATCCTTTAAAGGAACACATTCCTCCATTTGACACACACACGAACGCTCTCTGGGCAGAGGAGGATCATTCTAATTAATTTTTAATTTTTAATTATTTGTTTTTAACAGTTTGAATGCAGGATGAAGTTTTACAAGGGGTGACAGGAGAAGGCTGCCTACCAGCATTCTTCTGATAAATAAATGAAGAGATGAGCAGAAGGCAGCGCGCTCCCAGGACGAACGCCGTGCGGGGGGCATCGATTCTCAGTCGCCGTGTTCCTGTTCAGCCCGGGGCTCACGGGAGCCGGCCATCGACCAGCGGTGCCCCCGAACACCGAGCGATTACTGCTTTGCTGGCGCAACCCTTGGCAAAGTTAAAACATATACGGCACTGCTTATACACGTGTCAGGACAAGGGCTGTGACAGGCTCCAGGGGAGCCCTGTTAAGCATCTCAATTAACTCCCGTCATTAGAAATTCAGTAACTCACCTGCCCAGTGGTGCAGGACAAAGAAAACTGAACTTACTACCACGGCATTTTAGGGAGAGTTTATTTTAATAAAACTGGCTTCTAGACTCAATGTCCTCTGTTTCTTCTGGATGTTAATGAGAGAGGGATGATCCGAGGGCTCCTCGCACAGACCACTCCAGTCTCCTGAGTCCAGATTGGCCTTTTTTCCCCTATCACAGCAATAGCTGGGAACTGACCCTGGCAGAAGCCTCCAGAACAGTGCCCAATCCTCCCAGTAGCCAAGACTGCACACAGACGTCATCCACAGTCATAAGATGAAGCAGATGAGATGGAGATTAACTCACTTTCCCAAGCTGAAAAATTAAGCCAATGACATGAGCCACAGACCCAGATCTCCACTCAGAAGCTCATGTTCTAGCTGGAGCTTTCCCTCAAAACAAAGAATTAAACAACCTTATTTTCATACTGCAAATTAAGACTTCAAAACATCCCCAAATCCATCGTCTAAACCCAACTGTTCTCCACAGTTCTATCACACCAACCCCAGGGCACACGACAGCGCTTCCCCCTCACCATTATCTACCCGAGACAAGCAACACAGCAGCGGACCCGGCACGACAGCAGCGGACCCGGCACGACAGCAGCGGACCCGGCAGCCTGTGATGTGCCCACGGCTGGCACTGGGCTGCGGGGAAGCCCCTGCTCTCCACTCGCAGGCACACACAGCCCACGGCAGTGACATCTCCTGAGACCACCCTCTGCCCCACCTCAACCCCACCGCACCCGAGGTGCAGAGCCCACCTCTGCAGCTCCCAGCCCACTTCACAGCGCTGCCCACACAACAGGGCAGCCCGAGAATCACAGAATCATTTGGGTCAGAAGAGCCCTTTCAGATCCTCCAGCCCAGATGTCCCCCAGCACTGCCAGGGCACCACTGACCCATGGCCCTCAGCACCACAGCTCCACAGGGGGCTTGGAAACCCCTCC
>JANHGN010018503.1:32538-57193 GCA_024605025.1 Megaceryle maxima
TTCCAGCCCCTCCAGGGCTGTCCCAGGCTGCCCAGGGCAGGGGTGGAGTCCCCGTGACCCCTGGAGGGGTTTCCAAGACCCTCCGTGGAGCTGTGGTGCTGAGGGCCATGGGTCAGTGGTGCCCTGGCAGTGCTGGGGGATGGCTGGACTCTGTGAGGTAAAAGGGCTCTGCCAGGCAGAATGATTCTGTGATTCTATGAAAAATTCACCGGCTCAGAGGATACACAACACAGAGAAGCCTGAACTGGGGAACAAAAGGAAACATGTTTTCCATAGAGACATCCAAAGGTTCCCTCTTACCCTTGTAGGGGTCTTTCAAATCCTGAGAGGAATGGTGGCCTGACCTACAGCATTCTTTCATCTGCTTGTCTGCCACACAGGCCTGCACTGGTACCTTCCAGCAGCTATTGTAGTATCCCCAGTTCTTAGGAAACAAAGCTAAAAGCAAAGAGGGGAGCGTATCTGTCTGAAAAGTCCAACTTACATGTTGGAAAAAAGAAAGAGCAGACAGAAAAATCTGCCAACACAGAACTTTCATAAACAGAAACCCACAAGTATCTATCCAGAACATGTGTGTCGGGACATCAGAAACAGACAAGAAAGCCACATGGTTATCTGGGTACCTGAGCATGAGGTTCATCAGCTGAAGACCCTCGCCCTTCAGGAAGCGATCGCGATTGGAACTGAGCATCAGGCAGGAGCAAAGGGAGTCAAACAGGTTCTCCATCATTTCCTGCTCTTCTGCTGTACTGGGGTTGTGTCGTTTAAACACCTGCATGGCAAGGGAAGGACAATTACCCCGAAGTGGAGGGCCCTGCTGCAGAGCACAGAGTTCACACCGTCCCTGACAAGCCCTCAGCATCTGACAGGCACAAGCCAGCAGTCACGCCTCGCTGAGGTCTTGTGTCTCTGCTGCCCCTTCTCCTGCCCCAACCGCATGCCAACGACCCCGGGGCAGCATAATGCACGGCTTGAAAAACAGCACAGGGCCTCCAAAGGGGAATCCACAACATTCACCAAGTACGTGGAGGAGCCTGCTACCAGAGGACTCCTCAGCACCACAAGAAGCACACCTGAGGGTGCTGCAGAGAGCACGACCTCAAGAAACCCAAGCGAACTACGAACACGCTGCCTTCAGCTCGCTCACACGTAGGCACACTGCAGCCCAGTGCTCGGAGCAGAGAATGCTGAAGTTGGCCCAACTCCAGCCCCATCTCCAGCTCGCCATGGAATTGTAACAAGATAATCTCGCCTCTGCGTACCTCAACGGTACCACCTTTAAAACAGGGATTAACCCCACTTACAGTGGGTGATACATGTGTGTGGGTTATTCAGGGACGATGCCACTCAGCACAGAGCACTGCTGAGCTCCAGCATCTGCAGATTGCCAGGACAGCGCTACACCCACAGCCTGCTCCACCTCCCACACCCCGCCTGCCCGTCTCCTGACGGCAGAGAGGGCGATTGTGAATTACTCACCGATAACTGCTGAAGCAGCACATCGATCCCATCCAGCTCCCCAAGCAATTCTCTGTTGTCTAGACGGAGGTGGGGGGAAGGAGGAAAAGAGAGAGAAAAATGAAGCTAACTGTCAGATTTTACAGCCATCTAACACTGATACATCAGCGAATAAAATCAATACGGCTTGACGGAGTACAAAAGCTGCAGAGAAAGTGAGGGGGCACAGAATGAGGGCGCAGGCAAAGGGAAGCCAAAGGCAGAGGAGTGCTGCTGTGAGCTGGAAGAAGCCCGGGTCCCACCCGAAGAGAACACTGACACCAGAGGCCGGTCTCACCGTCATTATTCTGGAGCAGTATTGCCAGCACCTCGCTGCAGTACAGCTTGTTGGCATCAAAAGGCATCTTGGCCTGTTGGTGAGGAAGGAACAAGAGACCCATCAGGGCACAGCTCGCCCCGTGTCACCGATCTGAAGAACACATTAATCAAATCACCGAACGTATGAGCAACACTGGAACCGAAACGCGGCAGTGGTAACCGCAGTCTGCTCCGTGACAGAAGGGAGACAATGCCCCCTGACTCAGGGGTGATGGGGGTGTGCTGGTGCATGCTTGTGCAGAACCTCAGCTCTGACCCTTCATGCTGTCCCGAGGGGTTTGACCAAATTGGCTCAAAACCCATGAGAACAGTCTCCAATTGTGTGCAACACAGAGTCTCTTTCCTGGCATAAATTTTCCATGATGTTATTTGAGCACATGGGGCTCATCCCTATTCTGAAAGTCTGTCCCTCGCAGTAAGATTTAAGAGTAACTGCCCAAGTTGTGTACAGGGATCACAAGGTCACAATCAGAAGAACATGAGCTGGGTTTAGCCTGCACAGTCACACAGCTTTCATTTCATGCATTCCCTCCATACCAAAATATGTAAAAAAAAATAAAAGTAATGAAAGCAAAGTCTGAATTTGAAAACTAAATAAATAAATCCCCAAAGTGGATTCTGCACTGGATCCAATGGTTTTGCATGCAGCCAAAGCGGCTTCATCTACAGGAACAGACTAAGTATTAACCCATCAGATAGTAACACCAAATGAAACAATTCATAAAATAAACAAAACCATTTTAAAAATCATCAGTTACCAGCTATTTGTACCCCATGTGGGGGGTGTTTTAAGAAAAAAAAAAAAAAAAAGGCAAGCAGTAACTACTAGACATAAACCAAACCATTTGTCACCCACATTTTTTCTCCCCAAACACACAATTACCTGCAGCCTGACTGAGCGAGGCTGCCTCAAAGGGGAGGTCACAGCAGGAGAGCACCGTGCCGCACAGAACACAATGCTCTCTCCAGATGCTGAGACCCCAGGTTAATCCCCAACACATCTGTCAGGGCAAAAGATTCCCGACCAGGTGCTGCCAGTAGCAAGAGGTGCCCGGGTGAGGGTTTCATCGGTGTGCGGCTCCCCACAGCAACATGTAAGCAAGAAAAAGCCCTTCCTGATCACCCCCCCAAACCCAACGCTAACACCTGCCAGGTGAAGGAAAGACACGTTTGGCTCCAGGCTTTGAGCACCTGGAACATTCATTTTCTATGGCACCAAGCAGGGGAATCCAAGTTGTGATTATTTTGCTTTCCCGAGTTTCTCAGTCTTTCAGCTGCCAGAGTAATTACAAGGCAGGCAGCAGAACATACCTGCCTGGAATAAAATTAACTTCACTTCTCGTTTTTCAGCAAAAGGAATGTAATTATGTTACTACCTGTAGTGAGAAATCACAGGTTACTTCTGCTAACAAGTATATGAGGGGCACAGAAGGGTATCTGCACACTCACAAAGCTGATGGAGTCTCTGTAATTCAGAGGCCTTCTAACCATCAAGACATTTAAGGATGGAAGTGCTAACGCCTTGCTAACAGGGTTAGGGAAAAGCGAGAATCCGTTCCCTGAAGCCCCTTCTCCAGCTCTCTAAGAGAGCTGAACTACCCTGCATTTTCCAGGGGATGCTTAGGCGTCTTCTCGCACAAGACAGAGTTAAACTGTGCAACTCTCTGCCATAAGATGCTAAGCCCATCAAAAAGTAATTTTGAATTCAAAAGGCAGTTAGAAGAGTTCAAAGAAAAAGCTACCACCAGCAGCAGCTAAACAAAGACACCACTTGAAACTCAAAGAAGTCTTGGAAACGTAGGCAGCAGAGGCATAAAATGGGCTTTATTAATTTCCCCGCTCGCCGGTCAGCTTTTGTATTCCTACAGGTCTCAGCCACGGACCAGAAATCCACCGAATGGGAATCATACAAACACAAAAAAGACACTTTCCAGAGGAAGATGACAATACAAAGACAAGACAGAACTACATCCATTTAAACTAAAACTGCAGAGGATACAAACCATTCTAACTTCTTGTCCTTAACTTGGCCCTCCAGCACACACGCGTGTGCAAAACTGGCTTGTTACGCCGTGCCTTCGGTTCATAGTAAGTGGTCTAGACTCAAAATTGCAGATACTTCTCCAGGCAAGCACTACGAAAACGAGAGTGCTTCTCACTGACTTGCATGGCGTTGTGTAGACCTTCTCGCACGAAAAGCCAACTCCTTCAATTTTGCTCGTTTGTACTGTTAGGAGGGACCTATTTCCCACTTGGAGGTGAGTTTTGAATTCACTGCATTCGCAAACATTAGAACTTATCATCACAAAGATAAATTATACAAACAGAAAGAGCCAATAATAAATAGCATCGGGCCTTGAATCTTCTGCCGAACACCACCTTGAGCACACCAGCTTCCAGACCAGTGGCCTGTCAGCTTTTGGTGGGTATCTCCCAAATGACACCAGGAAAACAATCTCACCTTCAGCCTCTTGAGCAGCCACTGCATGAGGCCCTGCTGCGCAGCTTCCGTGCACATCTCCGGTCGGAACTCTGCCATGTTCTCAACGATGGCTGAGAAGACAGACACAGAAAACAGACTTTTTCCCCCTGCCGCCTGCAGTTCAGCTCCAGCCTGTGTCAGCACTGCCTTGCCAGCTCCTTCCTAGGGCTGCACTGCTCCTCCCAAAGTCACATTTCATTCGCAAAACCACCGCTATTTCGAGTGAGCAGCTGAAGGGGAAAGGAGGTAGGGAGGAAGGGGAGGGGGGGATAACCCACTCTGTTTCCTACAAAACAGGGGAAGCAGCGAGGCTGCACAACAGCCACTTACCCAGCGTGTTGTGGACACCATCAGCTTCCTCTTTCACGCTCTCATCCAGGCGCTCTAAATTCTGGACCAACAAGGCCACGACCTGGCCCTCCACCTAAATCACCAGGGGTATGGGAAAGATAAAATGGTAAGAAATAAAACTGAAAACAGGAAGATGAAGGAGGAGGAATGGGGGAGGGTGTAACAAATAATAAAAATCAATAAGCCCTGCTGAAGCATCCTGACAGACATGATCAGAAGACATTAACAACCTTGCTCTAAAATCTCAGAGGAAGCGAAGGAATCACTGAGTAAGTCTGCCACTATGTTTGTCCTAATTAATTAAACAACTTTTGTGTTTCAGATTAAACAGAAAAACATCTGGAGGCAAACATGCCCCTTGTCACAGTCTTATTTCCTGAACCTGCCTGATTGATTTATAATCCCTCAGAATTCTGCAGGCGAGGCACCACGGATGGGCTGTCAGCTCCATGAGCAGCTCCACCTTCAGCTGTTTACTGCTGGGCTGCCCACGCTCCTGTTCTCAACTCCACCTTCAGAGGTACAAAGTGCTGAAGGAACAACGCTCACACATGCAGATCCAAACCCAAAAGCTGAATATCACCAGCTGAAACCTCGCATTCAAATCCTAGCAAGATGAACAAAAAGCAAACACAAGAAATGCGCAGCCTTTACAGCTGAAATTGGCCCGAGTCCAGCCTGACTTTGGGTAACTTTGTGCTGGGGACGTGAGCTTGGAAAAGTTAAATGAAATTCCCAATTCAAACACTGGTAACAAGATTTGGGCCCAGCAAGCACAGGGTAAAACCACAAGTATCAGCTGCTGTGGAGGGTAGTGCAACAACCCTCACAGACACCCACGCTACACCTGCTTTCTTAAAAAGAAAAGGCAATCAAAAAAGCAGATATCTACATGTTTCTCCCAAGACAGGTGTGATCTGTTTCTTTCAAAGAGGACAATAAAACCTCTAAAACTTGGCTATTATCAGTAGCCTGGTGACAAGGAAAAGAGGGGAAGAACTTTGCTTGATTTACTGCCTCTCCATACATCATGCCCAGCAGCTCCCCTCTCCCACTTCCTCCATCCCCCAACCCCTCCACAAAGGCAGAGTAATTAATTCAGCCCAGAGGGCAACCAGGAACCAGCTCCAGGCCACTGCCATTAACCTTTGGAAGTAACACTATAGTGACTGGACAGGGATTGCAGGAGAAGACAGAGCAGCCAAACAAAGCAAACAAAAGAAAACATAATAGTTCCAGAACACACAGCCAGGGTGATTCACAAACACAGCAGTTCAGTAGCAGGGGCTGCCTGAAGGTAGGACACATGTATGAACCTCACATTTTGCTAGGCATTGCTTCTCTGGGGAGCTTCCGCTCCCTTCAGCGTCCTCTCCTGAAGCCAAGGAGCAGGAGGCATTGCCCAGCACAAACGTCAGGAAAAGGGCAAGCCTGTCACCACCACGGAGACCAGGAGGCACTCGAGAGAGTTAACCAGGCAGGGAGCACCTAAGACTGAGCCACACACCTTCTGCTGCACATAGGTCATTTTCTGGGGTTGTTTAATCTCTATGCCAAAAAGGACCACTGACTCTAGACCCTCTTCCACCCTCGGGATGTGCTAGCTCTGTTACACACAAACCTTCACGCTTTAACTTCTCGTTAAGAGCAACGGGGACCGCCCCTGGAACGACAGAGCTTCCAGTTATTTCAAGCACAAGTTTTTGGGTTTGAAACACAAGTTCCTGGGCAGAAGACTATTGGTCTCCCATGCAAAATGTTAGACTGAAAGATCACGATGGCCCCACCACCCTTCAGATAATGATCTGAGCCCTGGCAAAAGCGTACATTTTTCACGGGTGAACAGAGGTCACCCCTTTCCACAAGAAGGAAGAAAAAAAGCACATCAAGCACTTTCTACAGGATGCTGTCCAAGTCACAAATATTACTTCATTCTCCCTCCCTGCACAGAAAAATCTCCCAGCCTGCCTACAGATTTTGCAATATGAGCATGCTCCTTCCAAAGAAGGTGTAGACAAGGTGCAAGGAGAACCCACTCCTCAGACTCTGGCATTCCCTCAGAACACCCACCATGGGCCACAAGACAGCGTTTCAGGTGCAGGAGAGCAGGTTCCCGTGGCAGGGACACATCCCCAGCAGCAGGGAAAGTGGCAGGGCAGAGCACTCACTGCTGTGCTGGGTAAAGCAGTTTATGTTCAGTTGTTGAAGTAAGCTGGAGTTTACTACTCACCAGAGCGTCTATGAGGACTTCAGCTCCTTCTTCACTCTCATGGAGAGTATCAATATCAGTCAGTTCTTGAAGCAAGTCAACCACAGCGATGGAAACATGTGCTGGGTGTTAAGGACAACAACGCTGATGCAGACACATTTAATATCAACAGCAGATTGCTCTTGGGCCAGCATGCTCACAACATGACCCAAACCAACCAGTAACACATCACCAGTGCCAGCAGCACACAGAACACTTCAGCACACGGTCCTTATAGCACAAAAATCAGGGAAACCCAACAATTAGCAATGATAAAACCAAATGTGACTGTGCCCTTACAGTACCTGGCAGTGTTACTGTTTCTTGATGGTACTTCTGATTTTTCCAAATCAAAATTGCTGGAGTTGGTATAACAAGGCACCATCTTGTGCTGTCAGGACTGACTATAAGCAAAGAGAAATGAGTTACGATAACCCGATTTGGGTATTCTGTTCTCGGCAATACCCCACTAACCTGACGAGGCACGGACCTAACGAGGGCACTGCAGGAAGCGGGAGCGATCCCGCCTCTGCCCAGCCCAATTAGGACAGCGTGGTGCTCTAACCACGGACCTCGCAGGGACAGCACAGCTTCTGCCAGCCCAATTTTCACTCATTAACTCTGGGCTGCATAACACACGGTTCCCCTGACTGCTACCCAGCTCTCTTGTACGCCGAGACATATTCCACCTCATTAGACCCACTCTCCTGTTCTCTCAGACACGCTGATCAATCTTGCCCGGGTCCCACCGGGGCAGGAGAGGATACGCAGCTTTCTGCACGTCCTGTGTAACAACTTTGTGATGAATCTCTCTAAAACAGACAGGCTGACAATCCAGCCTCCCAGTTCTCCTCTTCATGCTTTTCCTCAGACACACAAGCAGCAGCAGGAAAAGCATTTGCATACAACTTCAGTTGTGACCTATCTAGTTCCAGGACATACTGGGAGAGAGCTGACTGTTCATGGGTTCACCCATGTCCAGACACGACAGAAGATGTCTATCAGTAAGCCTACAACTTTCTTACCCCTCTACAGCCGTCCGTGACCACGCCAAAGCTCTCTGTACATTTTCTTGATGAGTAGATGTCACTTCCAGCTGCAAGTGCCATCAGGAACCAAACAGAAGAGCGATTACTCCTCCCTGGGCAGACTCGTGCTTACAAAAACGTGGTCAAAGGTGCGAGGGTGCAGTTTTAAAAGCAAGTCAGAGAGCAACTCATTAAGTAAATTCAGAGGAGAACAAAAAATAAAAATCTGCCTTACATTTATTCTGCAAGGAATCAGCTATTCATTCACAAAAGCCAGAGGAAAGAGCTGGCAGGAACCTCGTGAAGTTCACCAAATGCCAACTCGTGTACCCGGGAGGGAAGAAGCCCCTGCGCTGGGGCGGACTGGAGAGGTGAGCTCTACGGGGGTGGATCTGGCAGTTCTGGTGGATGAGCCACAGGAGTGACCAGGGCTAATCACAGTCTGCACTGCATCAGCGAGAGCAAAACCAGCAGGGCAAGAGAAGGAAGCCCTGTGTGACAGCCGGGAGGGAACATGTAGGCTACACTGCTCAGCTGTGGGCTCTCCCAGTAAAAGAGAGACCTTGACATCCCAGACTCATGAGTGGAGGACCATGGAATGGTCAGGGAGATAGCAGATGAGGTATGAGAAAAGACTGAGGGGGTGGGGTTCGGGTTTGATCAACCCCCAGAAGAGAAGCCTGGGGGAGGAAATACCTGAAGGTCGCTGCTGCCCGTCGGGGCTGCAGAGACAACTCAGCCACCTCTGAGAGCACAGCAAGAGCTCCAGCTGTCAGAGGAGCTCATCGTGCACAGCATTCCTGTCTAGGGAGCTACTGCTGGGCCTTCCAGGGAGAGTATCAGTTGTCCTGTAAAATTCAGGAGATAGAAAGCAAAACGTCACTTGGAGCTTTCCTGTCTTCCATTAATAAAATCTCGTCAGTGATCATCTTTCATTCACGTTTTGTGCAAAGCTGCATGAATCATTCAGCAGATTATTTGCTCCCCCTGGACGTTGCTTTTGTCTCCTCGCATTAGTCCCTCCAGACACTACAGTTAAATCACATCTGAAGAGCCATTTGTTTGGTTCTCTCCTTGAAGAACTCATTTTAAAAATCTTTTTCCATTTGTTTTAACAAAAGGTCATTAGAAAGCTCGAGCCATATCCATGTAGGTTTACATCCAGTAGCAGCGTTTGCTCTGCTGCGCACGAGCAGCGGCAGCACAGTGCAGAGGCAGCACCGCAGCCGGCTCCCGTTCGCCCCATCTGAAAACACTTCAGCACTTTCCCCAGAACTGCCACTCGCAGGCCAAGTTTCTACCTGTAAGCTAACAGATGGGCAAGCTGCGAACCCATTAACGACAGCTCACAGTGGAAACACCGACGAGCCTTAGACGGCAGCAGTGACCCCAGGACTCAGCTCCTCGGGGCTGACAGGACAAAGCCAGGGGAGCTCCTGCGCGCTCCAGCTGTGAAGCGGCACTGCCGGCCCAGCCAAAATCCCCCCAGAATTCAGAAGATGCTTCTAATGCCATGCACATAGCACACAGAGAGCCTGTACTGCCCGGCAACAAAAGAAGGAATGAAACTATAGCAGCCACGAAACCTGTTGTGCACGGTGTGCGTTTCCCACTGTACAGCAGCAAATTGTTAACGAGCGTTCACTTGAGGGCGGCCGCCACCCCAGCTGCAGCGTTCGCCGTTTCGCGGGGACCAGCGCCCGCCACATCGAGGTCCAGCTCGAGACGAGTCCAATAGCCCTACACAAAAGCAGTGCTTTCTAATGTAAACTGCAATAAAATATTTATGTTTTGGTTTTATGTTCTGATCACTGCACCCACTTAGGAAGAATGAATTATGAATTCTTAATACATAGTACTGTAAGGAAAAGGGCTAAGAGAGAAAAGCAAGCTCTGTGCGCCAGACCACAACATTTACCACTAACAGCCCTTTTAACGTCGCGTATTTCAAAATCCTGACCAGCTTTTCGGAGGCGTTATCTACTTCTTTACACATGCAGAAGAGAAGTAAAGAATAAATTACTTCCCTGAGGTCATGAGTCAATAAAAAGGAAAAAAGAAAAGCCTGCTGTAGTCCCAAGCCTAAGCCCTCTCCACCAGGCTCCACTGCTCCCTCCGTTCACTCGTGTCAGCCAGGACACAGACACACAATCTCCCAAACCAAGCCACAGTTTTCAGCCTAATCCACTGTAGAATATTTAACAAGCAACGCAGGCTGAGCTCTACCTTTGAAGACTGCACAATGGAAAGCCAGGCACAGTTCTATGTATCAGCTGACAGCTAAGCATCAAGGCACCAGGATAGTAAAACAAAAAAACAAACAAACAAAAAAAAACACCAAAAAAAAAAAAACCCACACAAAAAACACAAGACAGTTTTTGTTCAAAACTGCCAAAATCTTCAACAGTATAGACAGAAAACTTTGAGATGTCCTCAGCCCTTCAGAGGAACCAGAGGCAGGTGCACAGAGGGACCAAGCTCAGTGACACAAGAACTGAGCGTGAAAATGTCCCTGGATATTTACATAACCAGAGGGGCAACCCCCAATCTTAGGCTCTGAGCACAAATCACAGGTATGGTCGCAGCGAGAATGCATCCCATTTACCAGCTCTGGCGTAGTGCTATGGGGAGCTAGCCCATGGCAAGCAGCTGAAAGCATGACAGACAGCTCAGCTCTCTACAGAAAGGGCAGATGGGGTTCATTTGTCCTGGGGGCTGTTGCAGACAAAGTTTGCACACAGTTCAAGGCTCTATGGTGCTCAGCCTGTACCCAAGCTGCTCCTGCATTGTTCAGCTGTTCACACCCTGACGCCGCCACTCACACCCAGATGAAAGGGCCACAAAACAAGAAAGGAGAATAACAGCTCTGAAAAAATTCAGAATCGATATTACTTGAACAAAGGAGGCTTTCACTTGGGAAATAAAAAAAGACATAAATTCAGTGCGGTGGGAAAGATGAGAAAACATCTAGAGGAGCCTGTGAAAGCGGGATGTGAGAGATTACAGCAAAGTCTGTGGAAAGCCTCTCGCCTGAGAGCTGCCTTAACAACTGAAGGATATCTGTGTTGTCGTGTCCCAGCAGCCCCAGCAGAGACTGCACAGCGTTCAGCTCCACCAGCAGGTGATACAGGTCTGGCATCGTCGCGATCACGTGCATCTCCTGAATGATGTCATTTAGATCCAGTTCAGACTCCATGAACCTGAGGCAAGACAAAAATGGTTAATAAAAAGGCAGAAAGTACATTGGCCATGTTCAATGCACAGCCCTTTTCAGAGCAGCAGCCACCAAGAGACACCAGGAAGACCCACCACCCCAGCTGCACACGGCCTCGGCATTTCTGACCCTCCGAGGTCACACCGACATCACTGGAGTGACGAGCAGTGAGGAGCTGAGACCTCACGAGGCAGTCAGTGCCTCACCCTGCCCAGGGCCTGCCCCTCAAAGCTTGATCACAGAGCAGAACAAGCCTCCCTACTAACTAATTTACAAAGAGTAAATGATCAGATATGTTCTGATTCTGTAAAACGGTTCTAGAACTTTAAATAAATAAATGAATAAAATCAAGTGGTTGTACCTACACACAAAGAGCCCTGCTTATTAAATCAATTCTCCAGAGCCATGCACCTTCCCCAGCTACCACCTGTGGGTACATGGGTTCTACTGGTCTGAAGTAAAGTCCACCAAAAGAATCCGGGTAAGGGAAAAAAACAGCAAACTGGACAAAAATAACAGCACTCAATCACAGGAATAAACTAATTCAACATGAATAGCAAAATTCCGTAGGAGGAGAAAGGGTCTCGCTGGAACCGCAGTGTGGGAAGGGACACACAGAGCCCCCGCACCTCAGACCCCAGCACAGGAAATCGCCCCCTTCCCTCACAGGCTGCGCGCCCAACACCCCACACAAAACAGCGTCAGGAAACCCTGAACTATTCGGAAAGCAACCTCTCCAATCCGGGATCTCACTCCTTCAGCCCACCCCCCACCAGTGAGGAGGGGATCGCTGCTGGGATGCGGAGCAGGGGAGGAGCCCCCCAAAAGAACCAAGAGACCTGCAGCAGGGCCGGTGACCTCCGACGCCGACCACCAAGAGCACTGACAGCGGAGAGCTTGTCAGCTCTCACCTGGGGGCTGAGCCACTTACCAGAGCCAACAAAACCTCACTGAATTGGTGCCCTCCCAAAATAAAACCGACATCCAGCTGAGGTTTAGTACTGAAATTTCACAATCTATAATAATGAAAGTGAGAATTTAATAAACTAGAACTTTTCCTTTCAGTGCTAATTATTCTCTTCATGCTGCTGGCCATATACTGGCCACCACCAGAGTCTTGATAACGCCAACTTCAATTAACAAAGCTGGTTTCAAATACAATTGAGAAGAGCTACGCAGCAATAACTGCCATTACATCAGCCTTATGTAACTGAAACCTTTGTACCTCCAAGAAATTGATTCAGGGCTGAAACCCAAAATCAAAGGGAAGAAGAGCAAAGGAGAGGGGCTGAGTGTACCCTTACTTCTCTGGATTGTCAGGAAACTTGATCCGCAGCTCCTGGTTTTTGTAAGATCTCTTCTCAAAGGTGAGAATCATCTTCTTCACAGAGCTTTCATCCAAAGGTTCCTCCTAACCACGTCGGAAAGGGCAGAAAACAGAGCTCAGGATGGTTGGAACACTTACCCCGCAAAACAAAAAAGAGTGAGTCCCACCACGTGGTGAGAGTGCAGCTGGGCCCAGAAGCAACCGGCAACCCCCGAACACCTCGCTGCAGAAAGCTGCCAAAAGCCTCATCACCACTGCTACTCATTTACTGACTGCCTCCAGCCCTGACCCGAGCAAGGTCCCCGCAGCAAAACCTCCAGAGTCGGGTTTTTATAAAGCAGGGGTTTACCAATGGAAGGTTCTTTGGGAAAGAACCAAACGAGCTTCCCTAACTTCCTACTACCAGAGACTACCAGAAGAGCTTCCCTGCTGAAAAAACCCCAAACCAGTTGTGCAACATCTCCTCTTCCTTCAGCTGTCCTTTTACACCTGCTGTCACCTGGCACCATTGGTGCGTACAAAGGCTTTTTGCTTCCAACACATTAGTCCACGAGCAGCTTACTCCCGTGGGCAGTCGCTTTCCACAAGTCCCTCGTGCTATTTCTTTTTGTAGGTTTACATTTAAGTGCCCTGAGTTTACGTTCTTTTGTATTTTCCTCACTTGGATAAGCTTTCACTTCTATTTTCAAGTCTTTTATTTTTCTAATTCTTCTCAGCTGTTTCTCAGTTGTCACAATCGCACGTTTACTGTTCAGCAGTAACTTCAGACACCTCCCTGACACCTACAAACACAATCTGTTGTTTTCCTTGTACTGCAATTTTTAATGCGCTTCTTTTAATAAAACATTGATAATACAGATTTTCTTGTGTAACATCTTTCCTCTCCTTTATTTGACTAAGTTAAAATCACTATTAAAGAGAAGTTCTCAAAACAAAAAACAAGCCAGACCTTTTCACATCTTAAGCCAAGTTTTGTGTCAGGATTAAATCAAGTCACTTCTGGTGCTGGAGATTCTTTGGTTAGTGACTCCGAGCAGCAATTTTGTACGAGAGAGAAGATTTCCATTTCTTCAGCAAACTCCATTACAATAAGAACACCAGTGCAAGCCTCCCGTTATTACTGGATTTCCCACCTTCTCAGGCCCAACCTGTCTCAGCACCATCCGTCCCACCCAGGTAATCAATCCTACAGTGCCCAAACCATGTTCTTCCCGCAATGGGATTTCAGTCACAGGCACTGGCACCCCTTCCCTCTCCTTCACTCGATTCTTTGCTTTGGCACCTCTGCAATATCCCCATTAGGATCGACTTTGTATCTTCTATTTAATTTGCATTCAGTATTAGGGCACCCTACAGATTACAGTTTCCTCCTGTCAACCCTACTGGCACAAAGCACATTTTGGCAGCACTCACACTAACTGTGTTCCAAGGCAATGAACAAGAGATTTTGGTTCCGAAGAAACCTTGGAATTCCAGACCTTAAAATGGGAGAACTCCACCTGACAAGGGACTTGGACCCTGCAGGAAGCCACAAGAGCCCAACCAGTCACCAGGACTTTTGGCTACATCCCCCCACCCTCGCAGGAGCTCAAATGCTACAGCGACCCCGCGTTATCCTCCTCTGCTACCGGCGACCACTGCGGTGGCAACAGCTCGACCCCAGAAGCGAGGGAGCTTTTCTGAGACGGCTGCCAGCAATGCTGCAGGCAGAGGACAACGACATTTTACAAACCTACATGACTCTGCAGTGGGGAATATCACTTGTGCTTTTATCAAACAGGACACAGGCAGCAGGAAGCAAATATCTTCTAGATTTATACCAATCCATGTGTCGCATTTATAAAGTGATCTTTTCCCTGGCCCGCAGCAGAAAGGCCAACTCTGCATTGGATTTCTGTCTGCAAGGCTTGAAATCATTTACCCCTGACAGCTGCTACCCCCCTGCTCTGACCCAAGGCCTTTCTTGTACAGAAGAATGTTTGTTTATTTGCTGATGCTCAGCTACAAAGAGGGGGAGAAGCTGCATGGCTGAGGCTGCTGGTGAGACAACAGAGTTGAGAAGCTGGTTAGAATACAGAAAATCTCTCCTAAAAATCTATTTCCAAATGTGATTTGGGTATTCCCAGCCTAAAATCAAGATTAGGCTTGAAATCTTTCCCTTCCCTTTTGCCCCCCTTCCCTTTAAACCTTCAGAGGATATCTCTGAAATTCATGAGCACCCCACAGGGCAGGAAAGTAAACCCAGAACCTGAAGCTGTATGAGGCAGGTGAAAATCACCAGTTAGCCTCTTCATCTATGAGGTAAGAAATGGAAATCACAGAGAAGCGATTCAGCATTTGCTTATTTCCCACTGCCTCCCCTCTCCCCCAGGACACCGGTGATTTACTTCCTCCTCCTCCTCTTCTCCATCCCTCTCAATTATCTGAAGGAGTTTCTTCTTCTCATCATCTGTTT
This sequence comes from Megaceryle maxima, assembly GCA_024605025.1. Classification (NCBI taxonomy): domain Eukaryota; kingdom Metazoa; phylum Chordata; class Aves; order Coraciiformes; family Cerylidae; genus Megaceryle; species Megaceryle maxima. The sequence continues at coordinate 47,480 of JANHGN010018503.1, forward strand.
CTTCCAGTGCAGCAGATTCCTCTTCCCTGTGACGACTGTGCTCTCGCGCGCTCGCTTGTTTCCGACGCGCTTTGATTTCTTCTTCCTCTTCATCACGGGGTCTTTTTGTCCCTCTGTTAGGCTAAAGTCAGAGAAATAAGGTGAATGAATACAAGTCTTTTGTGACCCTCACAAACTAGAAACACCAATATTTAGGAAATTCTTACAAGCTGTTTTAAACATTTGCTTACACAACACTGAACAACTCTGAAAACTGGAAAGGAAATTAATTTAGTGAAGTGGAACATCACGTGGGCAGATGAATGGCTCTGCCAAGAGCTATGTCAACATCCCACCCTGTTTGATCTATGAACATGTCTTCAGGGAAAATATCTCCATAGGCAGCAGCAAAGGCGAGCATTTCAGAGAGATGCAGTGGCCGTCCTGAGCTGCCCAGCGCGGCCCCACTGCCCAATCCTGAGGAGCTGGGATCAGCCATCTCAGCCAAGCAGACCTGGCATTCCTCAGACAGGCCAATTCCCTCAGGCAGACAGCAGTGAAAGATAATTTTTTACCTGCCTAGTTTGTGAGATTATATTGAATTCTTGTGTGCGTCCTAATTCACCTTGACTTTCCTCATCCTTCTGTCTGAAGTCTGCTGACACTCAGATGCAGAATCAGCACCTAAGGCAGGGTCTGCAGGACCAAGTATCGCTGCTTGCTGCCATTTGCAGGGGCCTGGCACCAGGTTAACCACTGCCCCTGCCTTCAGGGTCTGCTTGGAACAGCCTACTACTTTATTCCACTTCTATTCCATCTATTCCAATCCTATTTAATTGTCAGAATTAAAGGTAATTTGCCAGGGACAAGAAAAAGTCCATTAACGGTTTAATTTAGGCAAAAAGGGATGAAAGCATTTGCAAGAGAAGGAAAAACCTCTCTCCCTTTAAAAACTACAAGGCTATTAAATTTGGTCTTATTTTTTTGAAGGACAGCCAAGTTGGAACAGGAGTACTCTGTGCTCTACAATGACTGGAGAACACAGCTTAATTCTTTACCATTTAAAAGGAGCCTGTGGGGTAAGAACAATGAAAGCAGCAAGAAAAATATTTTTACTTTCTATCACTGCTCACGTTGCCTGGTAGAGGATTTCATAACCCCATGAGGTCTACCATTTGTCCAGCCTATTTCATGAGACCTTACCTGGCAGCAAGACCCCACTTTCTGTTCTGTGAGACCCTCTGTCTAAACTCAGAGCTGTCAGACTGTGCTCTCATGAATGTAAGCTCTCCTTTTTAACCAGGATTTGGATTCTTCTTGTTTTTGATGCAGAGGGAAGAGGTGGCAGTATCTTTCTCCTGCCACATCCTGCAGAGGTGATGGCATCAAGGTGGGAACATCCAGCTCCCAGCAGGCTGAGAACCTTAGGCCCCAGAGGACAATAAATCTTCAGGCTTCTAAGGCAATCCCACAGCAATCCCGACGACGATGCACATGCTGCAGACCAGCTACGACCGCTTCCCTGCACAGCCCAGAGAGCATTTACCTGTTTATTTCAGTCTAAACAACAAGCCAGCGATGAAAGCTCTGCTCTCAAGCAAACTGCATTCAGGACAGATGTAAAAAAGAAAAAGAAGAAAAAAAAAAAAAAAAACAACCAACCACCAAACCAAAAAAGCCCCCACGTGAAAAGCACTTGAAGTGTTAATTATAAGGAGAAGCAAACTGGACAGGGACTGACCAAGGCCACGCTGCTTTCAGGGTTACCATGTTGTCACCACTCTGAGGAAGATGCAGAATCAAGTTTCCCAGACAAGATATCAGCACAAATCAGAGCTCTAGACGTTTGCTCCCAGCCAGACCTACTCAAACTCTGCCTCCTTTCTCCCCACATCCTCGCTGCCGTTTCCATTACGGACGGCACGCTCCTGACATCGAGCTCTCCCAAAGTGCTCCCTGCACTCCGACAGCAGCTCCTCAGCCCATCGCTCATCAGCTGTGAAGCAGAAACACAGACAGAGAGTCTCTGACATGAAAAATTTATTTGCTCAAAGGGTTTTGTGGGTTGGATGTTTCTTTGGTTGTTGGAGGTTTTTTTTTATTCCTATTACTTATTTTCTAGGTACACTGAAGTAGAATTTCACATAGATCCATTTGGAAACAAATGTGTCAGCAACCAGTAACTCAAACTCTCCACAAGCCATCAGCAACCCAATAAAAGAAAGAAAAAAAGAGAAAAGGAGCTCTGCTAAATGACATCATCTAAGGAAAAAACATCAGTAACTATTCCTTACTCAGTGACCTCAATGGCAGACACAGGTGTCTGTCCTTCCGCTCACCCCTCGGTAACACCCACTTGATCCTAAACCACCCGACGGATGAACCTTCCAAACACAGATACAGAAACGAGCCACACGAGACGTCCTGACGCTTCCAGCAAAGGGCCCTACAAGGCTTGCCTTGGAAATTCTGAATTCAGGGAGTCGGGATCTCAGCCCTCACTCCCATTTCTAACCATTAATGAAGGAACAAACCCCTCGACGAGCCTGCAGCTGTAACGAGGGACTGAGGGAGCTGGCGCTTCGTCAGATGCGGAGTAATGTACCATGGGAAGGGACATATCATCAGAGCAAAATCTAAATTAAAACTCCACTGCGAAACCAACCCATTTCCTCCCAGCGCACAGTTCTCACCATCAGAATTTACACCCTGTTTCAATCTCAATTATTTTATCCTTTTTTGTATTTATGTGTTGATGGGGGGGAGGAATCTTCTGTTCTACACTACATCCCAGAAATCATTATGATGAATTACGGAGGGGCCCCGCGTGCAATTACTAATGCTGCCAACTCATCGGCAATAGGCAGTAATTGAATTCCTGGGCAAACGCTATTAAGCGGGCATTAAGGTTTTTCCTTTTGATATTGATGTTATGCAAAACCTTCCCGGGAATACTGCAGTTTTTCCAACCAGCACAATTAAAACGAAGGACTGGAGGCGTCTGCGAAACACCCGGGTCTCTGCTCACCTCACAAGAGGTGCTCAGTCACGAGCCGCTGATTTAAGGCAGCATTACCTTCTGATCATTCATCTTCATCTTTGGTTTGAGTTTCTGTTTTCCAAAGGGCTGTGGATGACCACAGACGCCGCGGTGCTGCTAAGTAAACACATATATTGTGTCTAAACACATTTATTTAAATAATTCCATAGCTTCACACACATCTACACAAGTTCTGCCTTCCTGCTAGAAAAGGGAAAGTTGAATGAATAAAATGTGGGGGTTTTGCTCAGCTGTGCTAAGGTGCATTTGGCAAGAAGATGGAACTCATTAGAAAATGCACAAGAAAAGCATTTTTAAATTGTTTTGTTAGTTAAGCCTAATTTTGCTCTCATTGAATGCAGCACATTCACAGCCATTTATTCCAAAGACATTTTCATTTAAATCTAACACTGATATCACCAAACAAAAGACAACAAATGGAACAGGATTTAAAAAAAAAGCTGACATTTATAAAACACAATGAAGTAAACAAAAGCTGGTGATCGGTGAAGGGAGAATTATGCCTCTGCCTCCCTTCCAGCCTTCAGCTGCACTCGGATGCCGACTGACATGCCCCGAGCTCTCACAGCCCAGGGTTGTGGGTCTGGGCAGATCTCCTCCAGGCACAACATCCTGGATCGAGAACAATGACCTGCCTGGGGCCCTGCCCAGCGTCCCTCAGAGCTGTGACTGCACATAAATATCAGGATCGAGTATCCCACAGGACCTGACAATGTGTTGTGTAGGCCCTCGACTGCTTCCAGCCTTCTCCAAGCACCAAGAAGGTTTAGAGAAGTCTCAGTAATGGAGTTTAATATGACCAAGCCATCTGCTTGGTAAGTAACCTTACTACTGTGAAGTTCAGAAATGATTTGTTAATGAAATCTGAAATGAATCTTCCCAAGCAATGCAGCTTCTTCTGTGACCATGGCTCAGCCACCACAGAAAGCCAGGCAGCTCAGGGCTCCCGAAAGTGAGCCCCACATCTCCAGAGCACCTTCACTAACTTGTGAATTCTGTTTCCAACATTTGTGACAAACCAGGCTACCATCAGTGCTGCTTCTCATGGGTTTTAATGAGAAGCACAACACATGTTATGAAGTCGTAGAGTCTCCTCCTCTGGAGAGATTCCAGTCCCGCCTGGATCCTGCGCTGCTGGGCCCCCTGCTCTGGGTGACCCTGCTGGATGGAGCAGGGGGGTGGCACCAGAGCATCTCCAGAGGGCCCTTCCAAGCTCTACCAGTCTGTGATTCTGTGACACTTCTGTGTGGTGCAGGACCTGAATGTTAAAAAGTGGAAGAACCAGCACCAAGAAAATTCAGAAATCTCATGAAGTCCTAAGAGCTCAAAAAAAACCAAACACCCAAGCAGAGGCAAATGAAATGTCCTACCCAGGCGCAGGTCATGGCTTCCAGAAAGGATGAACCCTTGTCCTCTCCAGCTTCACTCACGAGGCTCCAAACCACCCAAAGAGCTTGGTCACCAGGACCCTTGGGCCAGGGTCTGCCCTGACTGGCTTCCACATGTGCTCTGGTTTGGTGGCCAGAGAGAACACACTGGGAAGTGAACCACAGATTCACTTGCCAGCCCGTCAGCCCACCAGCACAAGCCCCGTAGCGTGGGGCCAGGAGCGGAGCCCAGCGCCGGAGCTGAGCCAGTGACAGCTCCTGCCTGAGCCTGCCAGCAGGACAAGAGCTGCCAGGACAATGCCAGGGTGAACTGCCAGCGAGGACACTGGCTGAGCTGCCACCAGCTGCAGCCACAGCATTGCAAATTGACACTAAATTATCTAAAGCAGCAGAAATATTATGCACAGGGACCCATCCCAGGACAAACTGCCCTCAACCTATTCAAACAACGAGGTTGCCCAGCTTGGTGACCGTATCCCATTATTTAGTTGCTTTTGTCATTTCATTTTACTAATATTCCATTAAAAAATTAGCTGTTTGTACTGATCACTCACAGTGGTGAAATCTGCATTGGATGAGAATTAAAATAATCTCCCTTATTCCCTCCCAAGACAATTGAATAAGATCTCTGGAAGAACCAGGGTTGGCTTTGTCCCTTAATTACCCTCCATAATTAGGACCAGACACAGAGGATCTAGGCACAGCCTTCCTGGGCAGAACTGCAGCAACATTTAATCATCACTTTAGACCATCTGCAACTGTTTTGCAGCGACACGGAAAGTTTATGGATTCCTGAGCTTTGTATAAGCTGCAGGCACTGTTTAATTGTTTGGGGTTTATCTGCAAGAGGTTCCTTTTCCCACTCTGATAGAAACTTGGTGCTGAATTGGTGGCCCCGTGCCTGAAACCTTCCACGCCAAGGCTGGCACTGAGAAAGAACAACATCTTGCTTAAGCAAGGGCATAGATTAGGCATTTAATAGAGAAAAAACAATTATTCTGGGTTGTGCTGAGGGAAGCTGAGCAGATCGACTCGTCTGCAGCAAGAGATTACAATCAGGCAGTGGAGGTGCCCAGTGCCCATCACCCAGCCCACCCGCCTGGCAGCCAGCGCCAGCCCAGTGCCCAGGCTGGACGAGGAGATCCCGAGCCAGCGCAGTGCAGGGGAGCTCCCAGGCCCACTCTCCAGTTACCACCAGGCAGAAAACTGGGGCAGGTCAGGAGCTGCTGTATGAGCCCCGAGCCAGCTTCCCCCATCAGCTGGGCACAGCCCGGAGCAACGCTCTCCTCCTCCATCCACCACACACCCACCCGTGCCCTCGCCGCGCCACAGGCACCGCAGAACCCTGGCTATTCTGGACATTACACGCTGACTGGGCAGGGACCTGCATTCCTCAGCACGTTATGGGAGGGCAAGGGCTTCGCCTGCCTTGGAGCCATGCAGACACCAGACCCAGGCAGGACAGGAGGCACTGAAAACTCTGCTTTTCAACTTTTTTTCCTCTCAGCCAGAATCACTCTCCCAGAGGGAGCCTCATTTTCTCACAATCAGAGCTATTTATCTGCCCTCTGACACCCCTTTCACCTGTGTCCACCAGGCTACCAAATTCCCATCATCCGAATCCTGTGATGCTGAAATCCAACCCTCGCTCTGAAGCGCTGCCCCCGCTACTGATGCAGGGGCTGCCCCTGTCCTGGCAGGAGACCCGAAGAGTGCAGAGCCAGGACGAGCCCTGCAGGAGCAGTTCCACCACTTTGTTGAAAGCTGCAGAATGTTTTGTCCCACAACTAAGAATAATTTCAGCAGGAGGAGAAGACAGAACTCTAATGCCCAGCAGCTGAGCAGCATTTCTTTACCCCCATTGTGGTACAGAAAGCTCACTCCAGCTGCACAAAACCAAGGGATGGGGGCCAAGTGCCGCACGCTCTCCTCAGCGGGTGGGAATCCCGCAGACTTCACGTTTTCAGGGCAAGAGAAAAACCAACGAGCAAAACCCCAAATTAGAACCTGGTTAAAAAGTTACAACAAACAGAAGTTCAGCAGAGGTTGACCTTTCCGTGCCTGAGGCATGAGCTGCACTATAGAGCAAGCACAGGAGCACTGTTAACCACGACTGAGGCGGAGAAGACCAAATAATTAAAGGAAAGCGAGATGTGGTCATTCTAATCTGATACTGAACAAACACAGAAAAAGAGAAGGTAGGTAGAGAAGTACAAAAGTGAGCAGCTCTCGGAGTGGCAGGGCCTGCACAGATGGGCGAGGCGGGAAGGACACGAGAGACAGACAGAGCACCCGCAGGGAAACCATCCTGGAGCCCAGTCAAGGCCAGTGCAGTCCTTGCAGAAAGACTGTTGCGTGCCACACTCCTGAGAGGAAGATACTGTTGGGAAACAACGATGGGAAGTTTCTCGAACCCAACTCCCCCTCTTTCCCTGTGCAGCTCAGAATAACCCCTCTGAAAGCGTGGCCAGGTCCAGAGATGCACGATGCTCTCCTCGCCTCTGAACACCCCTGGTGCCCGCCCAGCACGACACATGGCGGTAGGAAGTGGTTCCATGAAGGATCCTGAGTTCTGAATTAAGAAGCGGATCCAGTCGCGGAACCACCACCCTCAGTTGTGACACGGTGGGCAACTGGGGTGCTGCAGGTGAGGTCTCAGAAAGCCCTTCTCACCTGCTGCCCCAGCAGGGAAGTGACACCGCTGCGCTTTGGCCCAGAGCTCAAGCACGCACCAACAGCATCAAAAAAGGACCAAAGCATCGTGGAGAAACAGGGTCCCCATGCCCCGAAACGTGGGAGACATGTGAAATCCACTCCCGTGACAAAAAAACACCCCACTTCCCACACCTGCTCATCAGCCGAGCAAGAGACGTCCGAGAAATGATCACGAGAAGAGCCCGAGCTTCTCTAAGAAGGGAAACTTTTCCCAAAGACTTTGGGGAAAAAAAAAAATTAAACGTTGGGTTTGGTTGTTTTTCATAAAGCAGATAGAAAAGAACCCGAGGGAGCCGTGGAACGAGCACCGGCTTTGCTTCAGGACCGGGCGCAACCAGCACGGCCGTCCCGCCTGCGGACGAAACGGCATCAGCTGGGCCATGTTCCCGAGAAACCCCCCGGTAACCGGGTCCCACCGGGACACCGCCTCCCCGAAGCGGGAAGAGGGTCCCAAGAGTCCGCGACACCGTCACCGGGTCCCGCGAGAGCGCAGGGGCCCGACCCGGGCCCGCGGCCTTGCCGGGAGCTGCAGCGGCACCGGGCCGGGAACCGGCAGGGCCACAGGAGAGGGGCTGCCCGCGCTCCCGGCCGGGGTGTCTGCCGGCCCCGGCCCGGCCAGAGCCGGGCCCGCTCCTCCCTCCGCGGGATGGGCCGCGCCTGGCCCGGGGCTGCTCCCCCCGCACCGAGCTCTCGGGTCGGGTCGGGCCGGGCCCCGCCGCCCTGACGGGCCGAGCCCAGCCCGTGGCCCGAGAGCCGTCGCGGGGCCGCTCACCTGGTAACTGAGCAGCTCCCCCACGTCCATGGCACCGACCGGGCCCCGCCACCGGGAAACTGTCGCTGACGACCAGGGCCGCGCGACGCCGTGCCGTAAAGCAGAGCACCACTCTGCCGGAAAGCGAGAGGCGCCACACCGTCGCAAAGCAGCCCCGGGATGGGTTCTGGATGGCGGAGGCCAAAGGGCAGCGGGCGGAGCGTCCACGGGCCGGGCCGGGCCGTCCCCGGGGTCCACCCCCCGGCTCAGGGGTCCCGGGGGCTGGACGCTGCTGGGGCACCGCCCCCGCCGCTCCACCCGGCCCGGGGTCAGCCGGGCCTGCTCGGGGCAGCCGCGGGGCCCGAGCTGAGCGGCAGCGGCTGGCCCCGGGAGAGGACAGGTCCCCCCCGGGACAGGGGCTCCGAGGGGCTCCCTGACCCCAGGCGCCGCCCCGCGGGGCGTCCGGGGTCCCTGTGCCACCAGCGCTGGGCGCTGCCCGGGGCCGGGGCGCCGGGACCCCAGCGAAGCCCCCGAGCCGACCCCCGCCCCGCGAAGCGGGGGCAGCCAAACCGGGGGGGTTTCTTTGGACACGTTTTCCGCGACCTCCTGCGAATCCTGGCCGGGGCCGGGAGCGCGGGGGCTGTTGCCAGCGTTTGTTGACAGCACGCTTCTCTTTCTATACAGCGTCATTAACCGATGTCACCTTGAGAACGGGCCAGCGGCTGAGCACCGCCAGCAGCAGGAGGGGACGTGACCGCCCTTCTGTTTGCCGAGGCCGTGACAAGCGGTTCTGTAACTCAACAAGATGCAGAACCTCAGACGGACAGAGGCATTTTTCAGTTTAACAAATATGAATAATTAGAAGAGAGTCAACTTGGCCAAAATCTGACCGGATTTATTGCAACGATGCTTTAAAAAACAGCTTTGAGCTGCGATAATTTTTCATAACATAACGATCGGAGCTATTAGGCCGTTATCTCAGTATGAGTCTGGTCTGAGAGCACTCAGCGAAATTAAAAATATATATAATGTTTTCAAGGAAGCCCCCCCCCCAGCATCCCCCGGTTTTTGATAAAATACAGGAGGTATCAGTCATGGTAAAATTAACTCCACAAATCTGCACCGTAAAGATGAGATACGCAGAGATAATTATGGGACCGTCCGGCTTTGCTTCTTGAGCGTCCAGAGTCGTCACCAGCTGTGAAACCCGGACACGCGCTGGGGCCCATGACCCCCGTGGGGACCCCGAGCAGCGGTGACCCCGGGTGCAGCGAGAGCAGCTGTGGGACACACGAGCTCAGCACGGACCGAGCTTCGCCGCTCTGAGGTTTCTCCTCCCAGTCCCCTTCCCGGTATGGGACCAACGGTTCCTCGGCCGAAAGCGATGCTCAGCACCGTGGGCAACGCTCAGCATCACGGGCGATGCTCAGCACCACCGCTGCGGGAGGAGGAGGCAGCGAGGAGGAGAATCCCAGTTTAATTTTATTCCACTCTCAAGTTTCAATCCAGATGCCTCGAGATCTAATTCCGAATAAATAATTGTACCGAGTAACCCGGGTCCCCCGGTGATTAACTAAACACACGGAGGCTCGCTGAAATTGAATTAGTGCTGTGCACTCAGCCGTTATTACCCTCCCCACGTCATGAATATTAATGAGGGGTTATTAAGAAATGTAAATGATGCCTCAGGGGGTTGGGAGCACGGGGGGGGGGGGGGGGGGGGGGAGGGCGGGGCGAACGAGAGACGCAGGGGAGGGGGGGGGGCGGGGGAAACGGGGACACAGCCACAGAGGGACAGGGGGACACGGGGGGACACAGAC
>JANHGN010018504.1:0-10682 GCA_024605025.1 Megaceryle maxima
TCCTTCACTGACCTAATCCGTTTGCTAAACACTTTGGGGTTTAGGATATCAGAAAATCCCAGGAAGTTGCTTGCTCACCGAGAAGGTTGCAGGTCACACCGAGGGTTTTCTTCCTACAGATCTCTGAATCCAGAGGAACATAAAGATCTACAGATAAAAAAAAAAAAAAAAAGAAAACAACAACAACAAAAAAAGTCAGAAGTGAGAGAAACCCAAATGAGAATAAAACTCTGCTCCTTGCACAGGGGCTGCAAGCCCCACGGCTGCAGCCTTGGCTCTGCAGAGGTCAGCCCTGAGGGCTCGACGTGGCTGCAGCGGAGCCGAGACGCAAACTTGCTCTTCTGCAGAGACACTGGCTTTGCCTCTTTTTGTTGTTGTTGGGTTTTTTTGGTTGGTCGGTTTTTTTCCTCAGGGCAGCCCCAGCACCCACCAGCGTGGGGGACTTTGGGGGACCACTGCCCCTCTGGGTGCTCTGGGCTGAGGCAGTGCCTGGCTGCCAGATCTGCTCAATCCCCCCCCTCAAAACATCCCCGCACCACTCGGCTCTGCTCCTCCTGGCCAAGCACGAGGGTCCCTTACAACTGGGGACAGCCCAGCAGAGCCTGCACCCGCCACGCTCTCGCTATGGGCAATGTCACCGTCTGCCCTTCTCAGCATTTCTGGGACCTGCCCGTTCCCTCCCGCTGGGCCACCAGGCAAAGGTGTTGCTGGTTTCCAGTAGCCAACAGGGGCAGGGCTGGGAGGTGCAGAGCAGAGCTGAGCTTGCTCACCGTGGTGAGAATCAAAACCCTCTGTCCTGGCTGCACCTCTGCTGTGGGGCAGAGGCTCTGGGCACCCACGGATGAGCAAAGGACGTGGACATACAACTCATTTACTTAAGGTAAATAAAGTAGGTAAATGAAGTAGGACATTGGCTGATGCTGAACGAGTGGGGCCGAGCAGCTGACGTGGAGCAGCATGCGGTGGCAGCGGGCTGGACCCACAGCAGGGTGCTGGGATCACGGGGAGGGAGGGCACGATACCTTTACATGTGTCCAACAGGGTTGTGACCATCTCCTAGACCAGGATGTGAAGCTGAAAGTGTCATCTGGGGATCTCCTACCACTCCGGACACTTTCTCCTCTTCCCGACGCTTCAAGCAGGCTGCTTTAGGGTTCAGATTGCGCTCTAAGCCAAAAACAGCAAGGGAGGGAGGGAAGCAACCTCAGTCTGGGCAACGGCATCGCGCAGGGCAGCAGCATCCGAAAGAGAGAGAAAGGACAGAGTCCCAGGACAGACAGAGGGGCCATGCGAGGAAAGAACCTCAGTGCAAGCTGCTCTTCACCTGCCGCTCCTCGCAGTGGCTGCGGTCGCTCAGCTGGCCCCCTGCCAGAGCAGAGTCCCGTGCCCGGCTCAAACACCGAGCCCGTCTAAACTCGCGCTCGCTCGCTCGCTCGCAGAAAAGCCCAAGAGCCCCCGGAGTCGAGGGCTGAGTTTTCCAAAGCTGCTTAATGGGATCCAGGTGCCAAATTCCCATTAAGCGTGAGGGGGGAGACGGACGAGGGCGGCTTCGAATCCGCCCGGGACGGGGGCTTTGGCAAGCTCAGCAACCTCGCGCCGCAGGCGGGAGTGGCGACCGAGGTGCGCACGCACGCAGAGGTGTGGGGGGAGAGAAAGGCCCCGAAATGCACCTGCCAGCTGGTACCATACCTCGTACTTGCTGCTCCAGGCCCAGAATGACCTGCACCGCTTGCTGTAGGATGATCAGTTTGGTCTGTGCTTTGTCCGTTTTTAAGTGCATCTGACACATGCGTCCCAGTTCTTTAAAGGCCTCGTTAATGTCCCGCACGCGCACCCTCTCCCTGGCGTTATTGGCCATTCTCCTCTCCCGGTCCCTCAGATCTTTGTCCTCCAGTGACAAGGCCTCGTCTGTACTGCTGGGTTCATAGCACCACAGGGATTAGTCAGGGGGGTGGTACCACGGGGAGGGGCTATACGTTGCCGTGCTGGTAGTGCTTCTGGTGTCCACTGGAAACGGCTCAAACAGCCTCACTTTGCAAAGCCAATTCGTCTCGGGCGCTTCCCAGAGCGGCCTGGGCTATTCGGGCCCTGCATCGCCTCCGCGAGCCACGCGAAGGTGCTGCCAGCACGGGGCTGGAGGGTGCTGCCGGGGGCGAGGGCAGCCAGTGGATCCAGTATCAACACCGACACCTTCTCCCCTCTGCAAAATTTTGCCTCCCAGTTTGTTTTATTTTGGCTGAAAACAAAATGTTTGAGTTGGAGGGGAAGTCTCAGCCTAAAACATTGGGTTTGTCCCCCAAGGAAGGACTCTTTGGCAGAAGGGAAATCCCTCTTTGGGAGATTGCCTTCAAAAATCCCACCTGCAGCAGACCCCTCCCAGTGAAGGTGTTTGGGTGGCTGTGGTGCAGCAGCACAAGGCAGCCTGGTCCGGCACCCTTTTAAGGGCTGGTGGGGCAGAACTGCAGTTGGGGGGCAGCACTGAGGCTGAGGTGCAGCACTGGAGCTGGGGGGGCAGAACCGTGGTTGGGGGGGCAGCACTGGGGCTTGGAGGGCAGAACTGTGGTTGGGAGCGCAGCACTGGGGCTGGGGGGGGGCAGCACTGGGGCTGGGAGCCAAGTACCCTGGCTGCTGCCGAGTATCCATCTTGGATGCAGATGCTGAATCCAGGTCTTTCAACACAGCCAAGATCAGCCTGGAAAGGGGTGATTTTCTTTTCCAGGCATGGTCAGGAGCTCTGGGAGAACCTCCACCACTGGCAGCACCCCAGGGGTGCCCAAAACAGACAGGGGGAAAGCAGTCGTGCTGGCAGCATCTTAAACCGTGGCCTCGCCTGCAGCCCGTCCCCTCCAACCCCCAATTTACTGCAGAGACGACCTTCTCCCCCAGAGCAAAAATTCTTGCAGGAAAGACACCTATCTGAGGAGGGTCCTTTGGGTGAGACCTGGCACTGGGACAGACTGTGGCCTTCGGCTCCAGGGGAGCCACGTGGGCAGAAGCCTTCACCAAAGAGGGGTCGCAGAGTCAGAGCCCTCCTGGGTGTGCTGGGAGATCTGGAGAGGCTCCAGACAATGCCTGACTGCATGGAGGGGAAGCCAAGGCTCCCCAAACAAGTGTTTGCCTGTGTGGGACCGAGGGTCGCATAGTGTCCCTGCCTGCATTCTCTCCTTGCAGCCTTTCCCTGCCAGTGTCCCCTCCTCACTGCCTTGGTGCTGCAGCTGGCACTGCCACCCTCTCCTCAGGACACTCGCGATGGCCAGAGGGCCACCAGCCGCCCCAGCTGCTGAGCCCACCCATGACAGGAACCCAGCTCATCCCTCTGACAGCCGTGGCTCTTGGCCAGTGTCTGTCCCCAGCAGGGACACAGCTCCAGCAGCGCCTCGCACGCCGCAGCTGGGCAGGACAGAGCCCTCTCCCTGCCACCCGCAAGTGCTGCTGGAGCTTTGCAGGGCCGTGCATGGTCTTCCAAGGTCTAAGGACGTGCGGTGCCTCGGCTGCCTTGTGCCCCACTCAAAGTGGGGGCTCTGACCTGCCTGCCTGGACCCCTGCAATGCCTCCCAGTCTTCTCCTTTCCCCTCCGTCCCCGTTCGCTGCTCGTGGCAGCAGGATGGCGCCGGCAGCCCTGGCACGCAGGGACCCGATGGCCCCGCTCCCACCGCAGCGCTGCAGGAGGGGACATGGGGGTTGGCTTCTCTCCTGGGGGTTGGCTTCTCTCCTGCAAAGCAGCCCAAAGGCCAGACCACCAGAGACGGACACTGACTGCCTGTGCCAACGCCTGCTGCCTGCAGCACGTGGGGCTCTGCTCACTTCCCCGGCTGCATCCAAGAGGGGTTTAAAAAGGGACAAGCGTGGGAGACCAAAGTGAACACGGTGCCAACTCTTGCCTATAGCCCCTGCCCCCCGCCGCCCCTCGGCTCCTGCCTCCATCCGCAAGCAGCAAGTACAAGGTAGAGAGTGGGACCACCGAGAGGTCACGGCTGGGGACTGTCTGTAGGAGATCGGAAAGAACAGAACCAAAAAATAAATAAAAAATAAAAAGGAAGGGGGAATTTAAAAAAGAGACAGGAAAAAATATACATGTTATGAAAGGCAAAAAATTACAAACTGAAGAGAGGCACAAAGGACTCCAACATCAATGCAACAGCAGAGGCCAGCAGAGAGGAGCACAGCCAGGCACAAACCACCGATGTGTGTTACAACAGCCTCTGCAGAGAGAAAGGGGGTTAACCTGCCACGGCACCCTGCGCAGCGGGGCCGGGGAGCGAGCGGGAGCATGCACTGCGGGATGCGGGAACAAAGCAGCGGAGTCCTCCAGAGTGGGAAGTCAAACCCTCCACTTCCCTGAAGCCCACCGGGACGCGGCACCCAGGGCAGGCACAGGTAGCAGAGATGGGCGAGTGCCCCGGTGAGGGGCGAGTGCCCGCCGGCAGCTCCTGGGGATGCCCAGTGCTCCCAGCTTGTGTCCCAGACCAGTTTGCACAGAGCAGAGAGGTCTGCTCAAGCCTGGGCTCAGCCTCTCCACCCCGCTGCCCCTCTCACGGCTCCAGCGTCCCCAGGGGTGCGGTGGTGGGGACAGGGACGCAGAGCCCTGCGCTGGATGGGCAGAGAGGATGGGGCACCGCTCGCCGCTGCTGCAGCCACGGGCAGAGACAAGCTCTGTGCTCAGAGCAGCCCTTGGAGAGATGTCAGATCTGGGCACCCCCTGGGAGATTTGCTGGGTTTTTTGTTGGTTTTTATTTTGTTGGGTTTTTTTGTTTTTTCTTTTCATTTTGCTGGCCAAGCAGCTGAGCAAAGCACCTGGCTGCAGGAAAGCGAGGACGGCGCAGGTGCCCCCTCCGGGACCAGCATGCAGCACACACAGTGGGGAACAAGAGAGAACAGCAGGGATGCAAAAAAAGAAACAACAAAAAAAAGAATAAAAATAAAAATAAAAATAAAAAAGGAGAAAATAAAAAAAGGCCACAGGGGAGAAAGACAGCGCGAGGCACCACAGCACATGTCACAGGAGACAGACAGACAGACAGCCCCGTGCCGATCAGGTACGTAAAATATCACCACTCCGGGACCCTCACTGACCTCTAACTTGTTGCTCCAGGTTCAGTATGACTGATACGGCCTGGTGTAGGATTAGCAGTTTGGTCTGCGGTTTTTCGCTGTTTAGGTGGAGTTGGCACATGCGTCCGAGCTCTTTAAAGGCCTCGTTGATGTCACGGACCCGCAGGCGCTCACGGGCATTATTGGCGACCCTCCTTTCTCTCTCTCTCTCGGCTTTTTGCTCTGGGGGAAGAAGATCGTCCTCCTCATCCTCATCTTGACTAATGGTTTAAAATAAGAACGAGACAGGGACATTCCTTGCGTGCACTCTCAGCGCTGGTCAACTCACAGAAAAGAAACACAGGCTGAGCCGCTGAGCCCCGCACGTGGCCCCGCATGTCCCCGCCGGGACGTGCCAGCCCAGTGCCCTGTGCTCAGGCACGGGGAGGGGGGACACACAGTGACTTTGGAGAGAAAAAAAATTAAGGCTCTTCTTCTGCCTCTTTTTGTTTTGGTTTGTTTTGTTTTTAAACAACAAAGAGAGAAATCACAACAACGCAGTTAAGGCCTGAGCTTGTTGTCGGGAGGTTGAAGGGTGGCCCGGAGGAGGTGTGGGGGTCAACACTGGTGGCCCAAGCTGGTGTTTTGGGAAGATGCAGCCTCTGCCTGCAGGGCAGGAGGTGGCTGCAGCCTGGCAGGAGTGGGGCTGGCACTGCCCCTCTGGGCAGCATCACCCTGGTGAGGTCTCCGAGCCGATGGCGAGGTTGCAGAGAAGCCAGAGCGCTGGAAGGACTCTACCTGATCCACTGCCACATATCTGGCTGGATGGGACAGAGGATACAGGAGCCCGAAGCAGAACAGCAGGTGACCCGAAGCAGGGAGGAGGTCAAAACCTTCCCCAGGCCTGGCCAAGGGGAGCTGAGCGCTCGGTCCTTTCTGCGCGTGGCCACAAGCAGTGCCCCGAGCGACCAGGCCGGTGGGTGCAGCTCGTGTGGGTAAGGCACAAGCCCTCTGCTTTATGAGCATAAGGAGGCCCTGTGGCCGTGGGGTCAGAAGCCAGCAGGAGAGGGTGGCATGGGGGACCATGGTGGCCCTTTCCCCGGATGTCTGGCAGCAGGGAAGCAGCGGGAGCCCAGGCTGTGCCACCTCTGTGTGAGGGCACACAAGGCTCCCGCGCTGGGCAGGGGCCGGTGGGTCTGTGCCACAGGACCACCCCTGGCCTCACTGGGCTGAGCCCAGTGCCCAGGGGGTCACTGCGGCCGTACCCCAGCCCAAATGCCCCCAGCCTGGTAACAGAATAAGTGAAGGGAGAGACCTGTTCAAAGAGCACCTTGTTCTGTTCCGGGAGGGTTTCAGCTCCTTCTTCTCCTCTTCTGAGTTATCTGCCACCGATGTGTTCTCTTCATCCTCCTTCTCTTCCCTCTTTATTTCGCTGGTTCCTGAAGAGACGCTGCTTCGCCCCAGCCCTCCCGACAAGCCTGCTGAGGAAGAAGAGCCACACATGGAGGCTGGAGGGGCCTGACCCACACAGAGGGCTGGGGAGTCCCCAGGCCCTGCTCTTGCTGTGCTGCATTGCCCGCATGTGGCATCCCAGACTCATCCTGCATTGCTGGGCTGCAGCAAGAGGAACTGGAATGGTGCTGGCTCTGCACCACTCCCCATTCTTCTCCCCCCACCTCCCAGACCCTCTAGAATCAGAGCCCATCCTCCCCCAGCAGAGCCTCACAGGAGGGACCGTAACGTGTGGGTCAAACCTCTGGAAAAGGCTCAAGGTAGAAGCTGCCCTGTGGATGGTGCAGGCGGCACCAGCCTTGCAAGAGCACCCACCTCCCCACCCAGGCTGCGGCTGCACGAGCCTGGACCTACTGGGTGCCCCAGATCGCCCCGCGGCAGGTGAGCCTCAAGCGAGTGTGTGTGTGCAGTGCTGCCTTACCGCTGAACGTGTCCTGCTGCCTGGTGAGGTCAGGGAGTGAGCTGGGCTGTGACGGAAGTGTGACATGGTTGTGGAGCATGCTGGGGTTGCTGGACAACCCGTCTTCAGGGTGACCTCCTCCCACCTACAGCAGAACAAGCAGAGCAAGCCTTGATGGGGGGAAGGGCCACGGCTGGTGGGCACGGGCAAGGTCACCCTGAGCACAAGCCAAGTGTCCTCCTCACAGGCTCCTGCCACCCAGAGTGTGGGCATGCGGGGGGGAGCCACCCTGCCCCAGCACCAGCTCTGCTCAGGGACCGTGGTGGGGGCACTGCCAAAAGCAGCTCCGTACCCTGCACATCAGCTGGACCAAGAGAAAGCCCCCATCAGTGCTGTCTCTCCCCGCCACGGAAAAGCCTCTCTCTACCCGGATGAAAAGCTGGCACAGTGGAGAGGACACCCTGCCTGGGCTGCAGGCGTCCCGTCTCCATCAAGCACTGACAATTCTGCTACCTCCCCACTGCCACCAGAGCAAGGGACACCCTAGCAGCGCAAACTTCACTCCAAAGGGTGTGGATGCAAAGGGTGAGAGTCAGGCAGCTTTTCTGAGCCCACACCTCCCAGGGCTGCACCATGCCTGCCAGGGACCCGTCAGGACAGAGCCAGCCCTGCTGCAAACACCTCATTTCTGCAGCCGGCAGCAGTTCACAACAGAGGACACAGACACGACCCATCGCTCGGAGCAGAGTCCGGGGAGCTCGCGAGGGAAGCACATCAGGCTCTCAGGAGACTGGAGATGTGTTCCTGTCTGCTGCAGCTGGCAGCCAGCTCTGCCAAAAATGGGCTCCTCTGGTCACCAGCCTCTGGGGACCCTGGGGACCCAGCATGAGATCCCTGCACCCATCCACATGCTCGGGGCTCTTGGGAGCTGCTGCGCTCCCCGGAGTCTGAGTGTGCCGTGGGCCATCACAGCTCCTCGTGTGCACGGAAAGCCGCAGAACCTGCCCCTGCGGTTCCGAGCAGAGGAGTCCTGAGACACCCAGCTCTCTGTACCCCTGGTGACCCTGCCCTGCAGCGGGTCCCTCTCCTCCTCCCCGCATCCACCAGGGACAGCTTGAATCTGTTTTGGTGGATTAACCAAGTCTGTTTTGGTGGATTTCCATCCATGTTGCAGGGAAAGAAGAAGAGCTTTCACCACTTCTGCCTGTCCTGAGAAGGGACAGGAGTGAACTGCACGCTGGGCTTGTGCCCAAGAGCTACCACTGTGCTGAGTGGGGATTGAAGTCCCCGCACAAACACGGCACCACTGTGCACGCCACCAGGCAGAGCTGCCCCGGGCTGGACCACACTGAGCTATTCTCACACCAAAGGTGACATCCCTCTGGATACCAGGGGACCCCGCAATATGCGTCCCCAGTACGTCCCCACCAGCTGCCACGCTGCTCCCACACTTACCAGACTCGGGTGCCTGTTCCCCAGGGACATGACTGAGGCGGGGAAGGCCTGGCCCAGGCTGCCCACAGTGGCACTGTGGGCTGGCGCCGAGCCCAGGAGCCCGTGCATGTCGCCATGGTTGCTTGGCATAGTGGCTGTCTGGCCCACGGCGTGATTCCTCAGCACGTGGATGGCTTCGTCCAACCTGTCTTCCATTTTGTTTTGCTTGAGGGACAGGACAGAGAAATTGGTCTGTGTTAGTGCCTGCAGCAGCTCTCCACACTGCAAAGCACTGGTGGCAGTCGGGCACTCAGCAGGGCACATATGGGCAGAGATGACCCCCCAACCCAGCCAGTGCTGTCCCCTAAAAGCACAAGAGGTCACGCAAGCAGAACTGCTCAGGACAGGGAGGCAGAAACCAGTCAGAAATCTGTTTGGCTGGGCGAGACCCACAGGGATGTTCATGGGCTGTAAAGAGGGGAGGGTGCAGGACTGTGCAGCAAGGCTCTGGTCTCCGGGCAGCAGTGCCCAGCTCTTCTCAGCTGCTTCTGACCAAACATCCATCTATCGACTGACCACCTCCCTTCAGGGCCCAGATGTTTAGGGGAGAGAACTTCACCCAAACACCCTTAACTGCCAGGTGCACAGGGGATGGAGGAGGAGAGGGGGAGGCAGATCTTCTGGCGACACTTACTAAAGTGTGGAGGCTCCCTTCGTAGCTGGGAGATAAGGCACCCTGTCCGCTCGCCCGCGACCACTGCGACGTGCCTGCAAACAAACGGGGACAGCTTGGCACCGGGCATGGCTGCCGCTAGATGGGGCTGGAATCTGGGCCACCACACTGCACCAGCCACCATGCCACGCATCACACGGGCAAGCACGGAGCTACACGGGCCACCACGGCAACACATGGAACTGTGTGGGCCGCCATGGCACTGCATAAGCCACCACGGTACCACGTGGCACTGCGCGGACCACCAGGGCACTGAATGGCACTGCACGGGCCACCACAGCACCGCAGGGCACTACGGGCTCACCTCTGCTCTGTCTCAGCAGAGCTCAGGCCTTCAGACCTCCAGGGGTGCTCAGGCAGCTCGCCCTGCCCCTGGGCAGTGGCAGCTGGTGGGTGCACTGTGGGCACCCACGCAGATCCTCAGCACCAGCTCTGCTGGGCAGAAACAAGACCTCTCCCTCCACACGGGAGCTGAGATGGGCACCTGAAATGTTTTTTAACTAGCTGCCTGCTTCCCAGTTCCCACTGCGCTCCTCCCACAGAGACAAAACCAGGGACAAGCTCTCCCAGCCTCTCCAAGATGGGACACTTGGGGACAGGAGCTCCTGAGCCAGGGCAGAGCCTGGGGCTGGCAGAGCCTGGGGCTGGCAGAGCTGCTGCCTTCATGTCCATGGTGTTCACTGCACCCGGTGCTACTCGGCTCCAAACAGGGGAAAAGCTACAACTGATTAAAGCAGAACAGACGCAAAACTTCACAGGAGGCATTTGAAAAGTATCTTCAAGTTTGCTTGTCCTTGCTCTTCACTTTCCCACTTTGAAAAAGAAACAGCATTTGGCGAGATTGCCAAAAGCCTCTTTAAGGAGGATTTGGGGCTGATCTGAGAAGTACGCTGCCTTGGACCTCCCGAGAGCCAGCCCACCACCCCCCCTGCCACAGAGAGAGACGTTTTTCACCTACCTGCAAGCCCCTGGGGGGAGCCGACCGGTGTAGAGGGGTTTGATGAGAAGTTATTGCTAGAGTGATCAGGGGAGTAAATCTGGAGAGAGAAGCAGGCAGAGTCAGCAGTGCCCACCCCTGCGATTGTCTCCCCCTCCCCAGCCGCCGCAAGGGGCCCCCCCCCGCCCCCCCCCGCCCACGCCCCCCCCAGCCCCCGCCCGCCCCTGGCAGCCCCCCCCCCCTCCCTTCCCGCCCCGCCCACTCCCCTGCCAGGCCCCGCCCCCTGCAGTCCCCGCCCCTACCGTCATCATTGATGACAGCGACAGCCAATCGCAGCACCTGTCCCTGCAGCTCGTGCGGGGCCACGCCCAGGGCACTGACCACGGCGTCCAGGGTGACGTTGAACTCCGCCTCCCCTGACGTCACCTAGGGCGGGGCCGGCTGAGCCGCGGGGGGCGGCAGGGGTTGGGGTCCCCGAGGGGACGTCTGGAGTCCCCGGGGTCGGTCTGGGGTCCTCAGGGGGGAATTGGGGGGTCCCCGAGGGGGGGTTGGGGTCCCTAGGGTACATTTGGGGTCCCCAGGGTGGGTTTGGGGTCTCCAGGGGGGTCTCCAGGGGAGGTTTTGGGGTCCCCAGG
>JANHGN010018506.1:0-38619 GCA_024605025.1 Megaceryle maxima
TTTTCATTATATTCAAGGAGCTGCTACAGAGGAAATATCTTTTTACAGTGGTAATTTCCATGCTAAGGTGAATATAAGTGTTATATTCTGAGGGTGGGGAGAAGCAAAACAAAACAAAAGGACAGAAAGGCAAAAACGGTAAGTCTCAGCAGTCAACTAACTGTGTTTCTTTAAAGAGAAAAAGAGATTTCTTGCATCATTCCCAGGAGCACCACCATGGCTTAAAAGCATTCTCCTGTTCAGTGAAAGTTTGTGTGCCTGTTTGATTGAGTGGAAGGAGTGCAGGGGAAAAATGAGAACACAAATACATGTTTTGGCTGCCATACAGTCAATACAGTAATAGGTCGGCAGAAACATCAAAACACAATCAAGAGCTGTCTTCAGGGCTGTGAGTGAGCAAAAATTGTTGGGCAAACAGCCAAGGGAAAGGAGGTCTTCTGTTGTTCTTATAGCTCATCAAGAGGTGCTAAAGAAGCAGATTGAAATCTTTTTATATTGGATGTGGAAACTCTGTTGTAATCTGCATGTGCAGTTTCATTATGTGTAGAAACACATTTGCCACATTCTTTCCCCTGAGGTGACTAAACTTTGTGGATGAGAACGTTAATAGTGCGTATGTAAGTAGTGCACATAGGGTTTGTAGAATGGTGCAAAGATTTTTATATAGTGAGTTTGGGGTGGATACAATTCTTGGGACCATTAAAGTCAAGAGTCATTGCAAGTAAGCAGAACCATAGAATGTTTTAGGCTGGAAGTGACCTCTAGAGGTCATCTGGTCCAACCTCCCTACACAAGCAGAGACATCTACACAAGTAGTTACAACTGGTTATGTGTCTGCAACGTTATAACTTGCAAATGCTGCCTTGCTTCAAAACTGAACCAAACCAAACCAGCTAGGAACACCTGAGATTTTCAAGCCATTTTTTAGACCTTCCTTTTTGAAAGATGAGGAAATAGTCATCAGTGTTCATCTCTCAGAAGGCGATATAAGCAGCTTAAAACATTATAGACACATGTGAAAGTGACATACATTTCCATACATCTGCATCTTCCAAGGCTGGAAACAAGGACCCACTTTGCAAAAGGATTCTGTGGTAGTCCTTTAGTGTGGGATTCAAGATCATATTTCTTGTTCTGATATCTGGATTTACACTTCTCAGTACTGAGAAAGCTTAAAAATTACAACATTCTGATAAAATTTTACACAGAAAAAGCAAATAGCTTTCTAAATAAATAGAAGTTTTAAGGCACAAGTAATTTCTTGCTCTTCCTATCACACTTCTGACTGGTCTTGAGGCAGGAATATGTTGGACAAAGAGGTAAAAAACATACACGTTTGAAGAGAAGTTTTACCATTTCTGTGGCAGATCTATCAAGAATATGACAGATTGCTTGAAGCCTCATGAAGATTCTATCTCATAGTGAAAGGAAATCATTAAAAAGACATTATCAAATCATCATGTAACTCTACAAATTTGTTGTAGATTTATTTATATGTTTTCATGTGTAACAGAAGCAGAGGGCTTGTGAAAGCCATCTCTTTGGTACGGCATCAAATGATTCTCTTCATTAGCTCGAGCACCACTTCCAAGACGGTTAGGGAGTTTTGCTTCACTTAACCAGCTGTCAAAATGAACATCCTTTCTTTTGTGATCACCTTCAAGTTTCCAAAGTAACTTTATTCACAGGCTTTACTGAATCTCTGTCCTGTCCTCTTAACATGCGTCCAGATTTAGTATGGGAGCTACTCTGCTGGCTTGCAGCTTTCCTCTTGCTCTTTCACTGCATGTGTGACTTTCATTCATATAACAGGAGCACCTGCAAATGGTTGCCCGAGACCAAGGATCTGGACACCAAAACCTCTCTTGGCAGCCCATGCCAGGGTATGACTATCCTCCCACTAAAAGAAGTTTTGTCTTACTTTTAAATGGAACTTTCTGTATTTTGTTTTGTGCCCATTGCTTCTTGTCTGTTCACTGAGCTCCCTCTTCTTCATTCCCTCCCCTCAGGTGTTTATTCACATTGATAAAATCCACAGCATGCAGGGATGACCAAAGGGGAAGGATCACCTTCTTAGACCTGCTGGCAATGCTCTCCCTAGCACAGCCCAGGAGGCCATTGTCCTTCTTTGCTGCAAGAATGCATTGCTGGCTCAAGGTCAGCTTGGTGTGCACCAGGACCCCAGGTCTTCTTCTGCTGGGGATTATTCCTCCCTAGACACAGGATGTATGGGGTATAGGTGGCAAGGTGTTGGCAGCAGGGCTACAAGGCTGGCTTCTGTGAGAAACTCCACTTTGTCTGTGGGTTCAGTGAGCAGAGACGGGCTTCAGAGCCTGCAGCTAGAAGTCACTTGCTGCTCTCTCACTCATCTCCCAGCACAGTTGTGTCACCCTCATAATGTCCCCAGGTTATTGACCTCTCACTGTGGGCAGTGCTGGGGATGGTGTCCCTTGCTCACAGTGGCAGAGCACATCTTCTAGCTGAAAAGTGTCTGCCTCCAATGTCAGTATAGGAAATACCACTGAGAAATGAAACAACATGCATCTTCTGTAAAAGCTCTCCATGAATAATTTTCTCAGCATCCACCTATTGGTCTTGTTTACATTCAAATCACGGTTCTGTTAATCTCTGAGGGAAGAACATTTAATTAATTTTGGTGCAGCTGTAGGATGTTATAGGCTAATCCAACAGTAGTATTTGTGCACATGTGGAAAGAGGTGATATTCAAAGCCATAAATAGGATTCCAGCTGCAAAACACCTGCCCAAAACCCTTGGTTAAAACATGTAGAAAAATGCTTTGAAAATATGTCCCCAACACATATGAAGTGCTTTCACAGTGAAATATACCACATGAGTGGAATGATACTGTAAATTCATTACTAAGTAGTCCATATGTTTGTAGTCTTCACAGTAATGACCTTTTAGAGTGTTTTAACTGAGTAACAGTCTAGCTGCAAGTACCTGTCAGGCATGATGGGGCAGGTTAAACCTACCTGGAAAGATCATAAGGTGCTGTATTGAAAAGGCTTTCACCTGCATGTCTGTTTAAAACACTGAGTACATGTCAGAAAAACTGATGCTGCCGCAATACAGCCTTTTTGGCCAAGCACTCTGGTTATTCTTTTTCATTCTTATCACAGTTTTCTCACTGGGAGGCAATGAAGAACAAAGCAAAATTCCTTGGCTTGTAATACAACTGACAAAGGGGTTTTGTTCCCATATGCTTCTGCATATGCAATGTAAGCTGCACTGAAAAGAGTAACACAATAACTTTTGCTTTTATTCCTTTTTATGTGAATAAAGGCAGATGATAACAGTTAGTGCCATCATTATTTGTGACTGCATACACTGTAACACATAAAGCCAGATCTTCGTATGCAGCCCTTACTACAAAGCTTGTAGGGTGCAGAGGCTGCATGGACTGGAACCTGTAGCTTAACCTGCATATCAGAGTTAAGTAATTTAATTTTTCTGAGCAAACAAGTCTATTCTGCAGATCTAAGTACCTACAGAAGGCTATGAAGTACGTGAGCATGGGTTGTGTTGATCAGTTAGCACAACTGATCCATATTGAGTTATTTCTTTATGGCAGTTCTATCAACCTGCATTCAATAAAGGTCTATTTCTCTGCAGCCTAAATGAGTCAAAAACCTTCAGCACATTAGGACTCATTCTTCAGGTTTGTCACAAATCAGCTGCCCAAATTCAACAAAGTTTGAAAATACATAATTTCTCCACATTTCTACATAAACGTCTTCTGTAGTTGCCATATTTATAGTGCCTGTTCCAATGCATGACCTTTTTATTATTTGTTTGTAATAGGTCTTTAATGAATCATGACACATACTTTACTTTTGCTTGTTATTAGCCTGACTTGTGGCCTTTGTTTTTTCTAGCAACCTGTGGGTGGTCATGCATTCACCTGTGAGCTTTGTATGAGCTAAGCTACCAGACATGCAAGACTGATTTTATTGAAAACCAAATGACTATCCCAGAATTGCTTTCATATAACTGGAAAAACCTCTGTTTCTCTAAAGCCAGCCATGCAGAGCACTGAAGCCAAGAAAATGTCTCTCATTGACATCCCTGGGCTTTGGCTTGGGCCCCTTGCCAATGTTTTATTTAAATGGGCTTTTAACAGTTTCATATATTCAACTCCTACCAGTTGTCAAGTTCAAAAAGAGTAAACATGTTCTAGAGTTGAATTGTAATGTATCCTCTTCAAATCCGTGCTGCTAGTAAAAATATTCATTTGATTACAGTGGCTGGCTGCCACCATAGTTTATTTTGAAAGTACAAGCTGGTGCTATGCTCTTCTGAAATCTGAAACTGGAAATTAGGCGTGAGTGTCATATGTACAAAAGAAAAACTATTAAAGATCTGAGACCTCTGGAGTGCTGGGGAGGGGGAAAAGGAAGAGAAAGAGTGAACATCTGCAGCAAGCTCTAGAAAAGGGAGAACAAGCAGGCACAGTGCCATGCATGTAGAGAGAGAAGGAGAAAGGGAGAAAACTTTGAGATATGATCCTGTCAGTGAGGTTCCACAGATTTCCCACTCTCCCAATTTAAAGACTTTCATGCCATCTCAGGGCTACCACCAAGGGATCCCCTCAATACCTCTCTGCTATCTCATAGGGACCATGGGGCCTGAGGCTGCCCCCAGGACCACACAGGGGCTGCTGACTTTCAGAAGAAGAGAGCACAGCCTTGAGGGCACTGGGAAGCCCAAGGCAATGTGGGGGATGCTGAAAGAATTTGCTTCTCCCTGGTAATTTATTGCCTTCCCCTTTAATTTTAGCCAACACAACAGGCCTGTAATAAGGCACAGAATGTCTCCTAGTATGGTGTGCTTAAAGCAAAGGTAAATCTGATTATCCCAGTTCAGTCCAGTAGTTTCAAGCTCCAGAAAACTAAGTGGGTTTTGTTACTATTATGTGTGTATTCCCCTCAGTGTGGGCAAATTGTCTCTTTTGTCTGAAAGTTACATTCTATTGTAAAGTCTGAGGAAAATGAACTGGAGAATCGCATTATATATAAAGAAATTCAGAAAGGCTTAAATTCATAATATATTAATTAAAAAAAACCAAACAAACAAACCACAATTTGAGGATGTTGACATAGTTAGGGAATTTTGTATTCATTATTATTTCATGCATAGCTTGCTGTTACATAAAATACTGAAGTAGTCTGTGGGGAATGAATTTAGGGCTTAAAGGCACTAGAGGAAGACACACACTTACCACATAAACTAGCATGCTTCATTTGTTATTTGAAGATACTACTGTATCAGGAAAGCAGGCTCACAGCTATATACTACACAGCTGCCAAAGGACAGCTCTGGCTCTGCTGTTCCCAGGCATGGCAGGATTTAATGCTGAGTTTATTTCTCCAAAGCTAACCAGTGCAGGTTAACACTCTTCCACCTTTCCATGTTACAACAAAGCCAGGTTATTCACCTTGACAATACAGTTTTTAAGATTAGTCAGTGTTATGCACTGTGTCTAGTTTGCAGCTAAAGAAATAGCTAAAGACTTCTTTCACCTCTAGCTTAACCCATTTTGAAGTAAAGCTGCAAGAGTGAATCAAGTCTCACTGGCTTCCAAACGAAGTCCCATAAACCTAGCAGTGTGGTGGTACCTATATCGAGTTCACAAGCTGGACAGAAATAGAGCTGCATGGCTCAATCCTGACAGGAGTTTTGAAATCTTAGCGGTAAAATGGGAAGGAGGGTTGCTGAAGAAAAGAATAATTATCTGGGAATAACTGCTTGACATGATGGTCATTTTCCTGAACTATAATAATTTTTATTAACATTATTGAATGAGAACTATAGACCTTGTTCTCAAATTTCTATTTTCTTATAGGCAATTCATTTTACTTATTTTCAATACATTATTAATTCTATCTTGCATCCTATCTCATTGTCTTTTATCTCTTTTGGATGCCCAGTTACTTTTAATTAAATATTAATAACCATATTTTAATTTATCCTGTAATTTTGAAAAAAGAAAAAAAAAAAGAGCACTGCAGTGGTTCTTGACTTTCTGAGGGACAGTATTTTGGTGCAGTGATGGAGGAATCCAAATGGCAATGTGTCTATCTCAACAAATATCTGTCCCAGGCTGAAAGCATGCTGATTGTCCTGTCATTCTTATCCTGTGGAAGTAGAAAATATTTTGTGGAGCTGTGTGAAAATGTCACAACAGATAAAAGGCTACCCTCCACATTTTGTACACCCAGGAGGGGTGTTCTTCTGGGAACCACCACCTGTGGACATGGAAAGATTAGTTGCTTAGACACAACACATGCATTTTGGCATTGGAGATGTGTTTCCCTTTCTGGGGTTTTTCCGAGGCCTCCGTGCCAGGCTATGAGCATCAGGCATTCAGGTCACTGGCAACCTCTGCCTGGCATTGTCTGAAAATCGGGAATCTGCAGCATGTTGAGCTGAGCATTCAAAATCTCTTTTATCATACGACCTTGGCACTCTGGCACTGCTACTGGAAGCAGTAACTGCACGAGTCACTATTTACTGAGGTTGCCCTCACTAAAACAACAGGAGGGTCACTGCTGTGTCTCAAGATTTTTGGGGTGGGTTTGGGGGCATTTCCTGGCCTCCTATTAAGCAAGAAGAAAATAAATGTCTTTCCTGGCTCAATGATAAAAAAACAATTCACACTTTCTCTCTTGGTGCTGTTTTTGAGTTTAGACCATGGCTACTCAGAAAACCCTCAAGCAGTGATGTATGTGTGCAGTCAAGGATATTGTCACCTTATCAATAGAATGAAGAGGGACATTAAGCATGTAATTCTGAATCAACTTGAAAATCTTGTTTCAGGACAAGTTGTAAAGTGATTATTCATTTTAGATAGAAGTTGGTGCAGATTTATTCTTGTCTTCTTTTTCCTAAAAGTGATCAATAATAAGATTTTTTTTAAGCTGCCTGAGGGATTGAGTATCTTTATCCTTTGGGTGAGGCTGATACATCTGACCAAGTCATAGAGTCTGTGACATTTGTTAATGTCTGGAGTGTACTAAATCAGGTTTGCCTTGGACCTCACTCTACTTTGCAAATTAAAAACAAATAAACAATCTCCTCTATGTTCTTGCTAATATATTTCAGTATTTTCCCATGTTTTAAAAAATGCTTTATTCAAATGGAAGCTTTATACTCATAACTTAAGAATGTGATGTTGTACAATGACCGTGTAGGGAAAATGCTTTCTGTTCAAAACCAAACATATTTCTGCCATCTGCCACACAGAGTTGTCTTTAAGAAACTGTTAGGCAGCACTAAGAAGATAGGGATTTTTCCTATTACATGCATACTCAGACAGATATGCCTTTTAGTTCTGGACATAGGTTCCCAGTGCTGTGCATTAATAAATTATCCACCTGTTTCAGAAAGATGAAAAAGATTTCACTGAGATGAATCCTATCTAAGTAAAATGTATCTATTTTTATTTTATCTACAACAGTTTTGAAGATGCTAAAGGACAAGAAGAGATCAGAATTCGTAAGAATTCAAAGAGGAAATCTGGTGAGCTAAAATATTGTAATTACTGATTGAATATAGGATTGATCATTTAGTTTCAGGGTAATTGTTTCAAATCCAACCTAAGATGTTCAATTGCAGACACAGATATGTGTGTGTGTGTACGTATATTAATTTTTATTCAGCTGAGTAAACCCTGGCATCTTTAACTATTGATGTTCACAGAACTACTCAACCAAGTATATGGTGAGAAATTAAGGACCTAAGTCCGTATTTTGTGGACTATATTTTCCACTTATAATGCAGCATACTGGTATGCAGGCACTTACAGAAAATGGAAGAGCTAAAATACTGGTGCCAGTAGGGCAGCTGTTAACACAACTGAAATTAAACAAGGATTACCTCCCTTTTCCCAAACAAACATGGAAGGGAAACCAGTATGAGCTTGTGTTCACTGGAAAGCTGGCAAGCTACTCAATACTGTTCCTCATGTTGCTGAATCCTGTCTTGTTACCTTTTCTTCTTTCATCTGTAGCTACTTCTTATCCTCTGCGTACCTGTACACTGTAATTTCTTTAGGGCAGACATTGTCTTTCTCTTAAATGCTTGTGCATAATCCCAGTCTATTAATGGTCCTGAAACACATTAGGTAATATTCGGTATCAGGAGAGATCTAAGACCACAAGCAAATACTGTCTATGCTATTGATAGTCCTACAATTAAATGGGTCACAAGTGTAGTTTGCTTTATTTTAATACTTATTACTACATTATTAATATTATTGATAATATAATTATGTATTTGAGGAATTTTCATTCAAGTATAGCCACCAAAACTGTTTACAGTTCTATCTGTTTAAATGGCCGAATTCTTTTTCTTATACTTCAGAGTGGTTTAGGTGCTATCTGAGATTAGAGAGATAAAGGGGAAAAAAAAAAAAAAAAAAAAAAAGGAAAAGCAGACATGGAAAACTCCTTGAAGAAAGGGGGGCTTTTTCAGAGAAATTACTTCAGTTTCTGGGGGAAACATTTGAACTATCTGCTAATGAGAAAGTAGGGGTCAGCCATTATCTAGCCTCAGCCATAAGAAGCAAATCTGAGATTTCTACTTAAAGTAGGTGTTCTCTGATTTATTAAGGAGCATGGACTCATGCATTTTGAGAGAGCATTTCAAACATCAGTTGTTCAGTAGTGATTCATAAAACCACTTTACATTGTTAGTTTAGAAAACTGATATTTCAGTTGCAGACTATTGTTTTCCTTTCTCACTTGCTACAGATACACTGAAACAAAAATGTAACCACAGCTGAAATAGATGTATGTATAGACAATATTTTGTTTCTTAGTAAAAGGGAGCATCCTGATGATTTCTTCATTTCAGAGAAATAATTTTTAAAGACTGGAGCTTTGAGATACTCTTTTCTTCTCGAGCTTAAAGAGATTTTAACACCAAAAAGTGGTATTAAAAGTTGTCTAAACAGGAATCAGTTGTTGACATTTCATCAACAATTCAAAAATATTTTCTGTTCAGAAAGTGACACCTAGCATTGTCATAATATTTGTAGGCTATGGAAGATGGGTCAAATATTAGGTGGGCAACATTTGAAAATCACATAAAAGAGAAGACTGAGTAGGATTTCCAAAAACTCCGACAAAAACCAGGTGACTAGATAATATGTAATATATGAGATATCTATTATATATTATTGATATATTATTATTGTATAATTATTATTTTATGACATAATACATAATGTATGAGATATCTATATATTTTATTGTAATGGCACAGTAGATCTTGTGATACAGACTGCAGTTCTGGTCATGTTCCTTTAGAATAGCTATGGCGGGTTAGATTACAGGAACAGTTAGACTTCTATACAAAATGTTGATATTTGTTTTCGATTAAAAAAACAATAAAAAGACATATGATCAAACCACCAATCAAAAGAAAAGAAAAGAAAAGAAAAGAAAAGAAAAGAAAAGAAAAGAAAAGAAAAAAGAAACTCAAAGGAATTACTGACAGTAAATGCCATTTTACTTCTGTTTTATAATAATACTAGATAAACATATATAATTAAATTGAAAGCAATTAATTTAAAATTAGAAAAAGGAATTATCGTTATATATAACATACAATTAACTTGTAAAACTCTTTGCGAGAAGGTGTGATTGAAATTGAGAGCATAAACCAGCCTGTGTGGATTAAATTTTTTATCACTTTACAAATGAATTTAAGTGGGCATTTTTGCACTATAGGAATGAGGACAGAAGAATTTCCCAAGATTAAAAAAAACCCTTGAAATAAGCAGTTCTTGCATCTCTCCTTGAAGATGTGTCCAGGCCATTTTTTAAGACATGGTTCTAAATTGAGTCAATCACCTCACCATATCAGTTCTTACATAGTTTTATGAAAATACCCTTATTCATTGGAGATTAGGTTATAAATATCAATCTTAAATACAGTGTTATAAGTACATGACATATTTTAGATGCTTTTTTATCCATTTGACTATCTGCTTGAATTCTGAGACAATTTTGACCTCATTGGTAAATCAGTTTTTGGAAGGCTATTTTTAAGAAGCTTTGGAATTCTGAGAAAAATATCACACCAGGTCTTTGCTCTGAAACAATTGTATAAACCTAAAATACTAGTTAGGATTTATTTGCTATCCAAACAGTGCTTGGGAGTATCAGCAAAGTAATGCTCAAATAA
This sequence comes from Megaceryle maxima, assembly GCA_024605025.1. Classification (NCBI taxonomy): domain Eukaryota; kingdom Metazoa; phylum Chordata; class Aves; order Coraciiformes; family Cerylidae; genus Megaceryle; species Megaceryle maxima. Next base: position 10,211 of record JANHGN010018506.1, read on the forward strand.
CTTTGAAGAAACATACTGCTTTCCACAGCTGAGGAGGAAGAAAAGCTAAAATGGCTGAGAAATTAGTGCAGATAAGGAAACAAATCAGCTGCTGAGAGAACCAGAGAGACAAATATATTTCCAAATTTTTCCTTACAACATATACTCATTGTGACACTGAATTTGGTGTTGACTTATCTGTGCAAAGCCTACTTTTACTGCAGGTGCTGTTCATTTCACGAGTCTCTACTTCTGTTCAGAGGGCAATAGGGAGACTTCCATTATGACAGGAAGTCCTCAATTGGATACAGGAGGTAGCAGAGCAGAGTGTCTCTCACACAAACAGCAACTTGCTGCATCTCTTCTTGCTTCAAAACAGTGTATCATCTCTTTCAAAATCATATTCCATAGGGTAGAAGAAATATCACACTAAGATTGTCAGCAACATTCCTCACTGCTTAAGTGGCTTCCTTTGAACACCTGTTAAGATACCATTTTACCTTTGCATTTGCCCTGAAGGGATAGCAAATGATGAGTGTAAGCTGGAAAAAAACCCACATTTGAATTCCTAGGCAGACATCTTGCATTTACTACGCTTACAGTTGGCCACCAGTGTCCATTTGTTTTTAACTGACACTTGGATCCTGTGTCCCACTGTGTGAGATGAAACACAGCAAGGGAGTAATTGCTCCTCTCTCTTACCTTAAGGCAAAATGGCTGGTATTGCTGCAGACTGACTCTTGGGGGAATATGAATCAAGCAACTCATTTTGCAGTGCATGTGTGGATAAAATATAATGGAAACCAAGGGTATGATCCAAATTCCCTATGAATATCCTGGAAAAGTCTCATATCCCTTCTAGAATCACTTTCCAAGGCAGGGAAGTGCTGATTGTGGACCAACTGCAGTAGTGCTTCTTCCGTTGTCTCATCCTAAAACAGGATGCAGAAAGTCCTCAAGTTCATTTCTGAATGGAGGGAGAAGAAAACAGTGCAAAGGCTCATGACACTCATACAACTGTTTTGGCTACAGTTGGTGACACAGCAGAAACCCTCCCCACCTCTCTAAAACAAGCAGCAGGATACAGTGTGGACAGCAAAGTCACACTGAATTCTGCTATTAGAGCAATAATGCAAGGGGAGAGAAGTGGTTTATGAATTACTTGGTGTGTATGAGGTGTCTTGAAGTTCCATAATAGTTTAAGAAAGATGTTACATAGCAATAACCTCGACAATTTTGTTGCAAATAACTCTATGGCTAGTTAGCACTGGTTTTTGTTACCACTTTTTCTGGAGTTGGACAAAATGCAGCTACTACTTCCTTTTAATGTATCCTAAAGACGTCACAGGGCAGCCCTTGTTGTTTGTAGAATAATGGTCAGAACAGCTTTGCATAACCAGTTACAGTTAAAAATAATTTGCAATATTTATATCAACCTCTTATTTAGGCTGAGAGACCTGGGGCTGTTTAGCCTGGAGAAGGGAAGACTGAGAGGGGATCTTATTAATATTTACAAATACCTGAAGGATGATTGTCAAGTAGAAGGGGCCAGTCTCTTTTCAGTAGTGCCCTGTGATAGGACAAGAGGTAATGGTAGCAAGGTGAAACACAGGAAGTTCTACCTTAAGATAAGGAAAAACTTCGTCATTGTGGGAGTGACAGAGCACTGGAACAGACTGCCCAGATTGGTTGTGGAGTCTCCTTTTACAGACACCTTCAAGATCCACCTTAGTATGTCCCTATGTGGCATGCCCTAGGTGTTTCCTGCTTTGGCAGGAGGGTTGGACTCAATGATCTCCAGAGGTCCCTTTCAACCGCTAACATTCTGTGATTCTGTGGAACATTTTTGACTCCTACGTGGTTTGCAGGAGTTTTGGCTGAATTTCAAGACAAGCTTTTAAGGCTGATTTGAACCAACATTACATCAATTGAAGCTAAAGAATTGCTTGGCATGAGCAAAAACTTGAAGCTTTATTTTGGATTCTCATGTGGCCCATGGAGCTGTTTTGCTTTTTCCTTCAAAATGGGTGTAAAAAGATAGTGTGACATTCAGGATGTCTAGTGGTTGTCTCAAACAATGCAAGAGACAAGTGGTGTACTTAGGCACTCAGGATATCTGTTGTCTGTCTTGAGACATCTGAGAGTTAAACAAGATTTGTGGGTGGACTAAAGAGATGTCTCAGCAACCCACCAAACCGTTTTACTCCCCACTCTGACCTGAGAACTGGGGAGTTTAGTGTGGGACATGCTGAGATTGGAAACAAAGGAGTTATACAGCTGACACTGGGAGCAGAATGTCCAGTGATAACCAGGCCTTGAAAAACACCGACTTAGCAGGAAAAAATAAAGAGTGCCAGTCTCAAGCTGCCTCCTAGGACCGAACCTCCCCTGCAATAAATTAATCCTGGGATGCCAGTTGTCTCAACCTTTTCTTTTGCAACTATCTGCAGGACATAGCCTTGGCACTGTGTCCCCCCCCCTCCTTTCTCAGAGGAGCGTGGAGAAGATAGAAGGAGTTTCTGACCTGTACAGGGAGGAAAGTGGGGGTGCAGTGGGCAAGAACTGTATAAAAATCTGGGACACTATGAGGAAGAGGAAGAAGAAGCACTTCCCTACTGATGACATCACTGGACCATGGTGGTAACTCTCCTATCGCTTGCTGTTCTCTGCATTTCTGCTTTCTCCTTTCTTTTCTGTCTCTGTTTTCTTCCCTGTCCTAGCTGCTCTAGGGACTTTGTTGTGTTACTCTAATAAAAATTTGTCTGTGCACGTGACATCTGACCTCGTTTGCATCTTAATTTCACCATTTGGGATCACCTTTAAACATTTTCAGAGGTCCTGCTGGACAACAAAGGGATGCAGCTGCTGTGCAGCTTATACCAGGGGAGGGAGGCAGAACCCAGCCACACCCAGCCTCCCACTGTGGTGAGGAGCCTTAGAAAGCAAGGGGGTTCTGCCCAATCTCTCATAAGACCACACGCCAGCCCAGTGCCTATTTGTGCACCTGATACCGTGTTATCTTTGTTTTGTCCTGGCAAGATCATAAAAATGGCCATGTATCCAAAATACTGGATTGTGACAGATAGTTCAAAGAATTTCAATCACATATATGATTTGTCTTGAATCACAGAATTTCTTACAGTTACAGTGGTGTGTATGGTAACAGAAAAGGAGCCAATCCCATATTGTTGTTCAGTGTTGAGTTTTGTAATAGATTTAAATTAGATTTTGTTTAAATTTACAAAGGTTACACTGTTATTTCTGCATGATAGTACTATTTTCCTAGTTCATGTATCATATTAGAATTTATATTATATTATGCATATTTTGAGTAATCTCTCATTCCATAATTAAACAAGTCATCATAGGGTAATCTCCATAGATAATACTGATACCATGCTCCAGGCTGAATCCAGCCCTGATTGTGCCGCTATCATCTAAACAGAGCTGCATGCAATAAAGTGAGATTATCTGTATGCTAATCCTGTAAAATCAGTATGGAAAAATGTGTGCCTTAAACATCAGTATGGATGCAAAGGTCATAAAAGATAATCAATGTCTAGAGTTTGGTGAGTTAGTTCCACAGCTGTGTAGATTATTATTTGAAGGAGAGCTGTAGCAGTGCACTCTTTGCTGATACTTGGAAATCACAGTAAATATTTTGCAGAATGCATCAACTACTCTCAGCTTTGTGTGTAACACTTTTATGAAGTGTGTTATTATTAAGGATTAACTACAACATTACCTTTTAATAGGATCATAAATCTTTAATTACAGTTCAATATGATACCAACTAAAATTGCTTTTGGAATGAAACATTTTTATTAAATTATATGAATAAGAGATTTCTTTCAGAGGTAAAGAAATCCTAACTCCCCAGGCAGAAGTTATGGCATGCCAAACTCCCACTGACTTCAAAGGATACCAGTGTCTGCCCACTGAGGATGGAATTTAACCCAGTCTGCCATTACTATTTTTACTATTAATGTCCATTAAAAATGCAAGTCCCTTTGTGATTGTTATATTTATATTTTGGTTTTAAATTCACTGAGGTGTCAGGTCTAATTATATAAGAGCTCTCATCCCAGGGAAGTGGCTTGGCATGACATCTTTTTCTACTGTCAAGGATCAAGGCAGTGAAGAAAAAGCAGATTGAGACACATTTTTCTTCAAGAAACAAGACTGTTCATTGAAACTACATTAAAAGTACAACTGGAACTTCTTCTCAGTTGAAACATGAATGTCTATTTGTTATGGAAATAAGTGATTAGATCACTTAAATAGTAACTTTCAAATGTATTAGCAAAAAAATTATTTTAGTATACATTTGTAAAAGTTCAATGGCAAGGTCCACTCTATTACTTGCTGCATGGAAGAGACATACAAAGGAAAAACAAGATAGAATCCATTAAAAATTATTTACACAGAGACCAGAAATGCAAAAAGGCAAGGGAGGCCCTTCCATTGAATCACAAGGTTCAGAGTGGACCCTCCTTGCTTTCTAAACTCCTGATGGAGCTCAGGTGTGCCCAGATCCAGTCTTTCTTCTGGACTGGGTCATCAGTTTATGCCTAATGGAAGGAATACAAAGGGTATGGAAAACCTCCCATTGAATCACAAGATTCAGAATGGACCCCCTTGCTTTCTAAACTTCTCAGAGAGGAGTATAGGTGCAGGGGGTGATGTGCGGAATCAAACTCTATAACCTGGGATAGGTTATAAAGTAGGTATGTTTATTGTGGTGCCGGGCACGAGGGGGATCTCTCTTCCTAGCTTGTGTGCTGTACTTCAAAGCAAGCAATTATTTATAATGCAAAACATACGTATTCCTTGGCAAAGGCGGGGTTATTATATTTCATTCCAGGAATAGGTGTGGTTATTATAATTATTTCTGGGAACTCTTTATCATAAGTCTTCTCCCATTGACACCTGTGCACTGCTGTTTGGTGGTTGTGGGCTGTGGTCTTCCAGAGGAAGGCCCACACAGTCTTCCTCATGGTGTATTTTTCACCTTTGGCTCAGAATGAAAGATTGTGCTGAGCTGGCAACCGCAGAACCAGTATGATCTAGCTCATCTTGGGAGGATCTTCTTTGTTTCTGTTTGGCTCAGGTTTGGTTCCTTTTATCTACAAGGACCAAGGTTACACAAGACGAGCTACAGCTGCAAAGTTAAAAGACTACAAAATAATGAAATCTTTATATCTTATCGGATCCAGACTTAGTCCCTGACTTGGTCAACAGCTTGTGTCTAATGGAATTAATATAAAGAGTAAGGAAAACCTCCTGTTTTGTTACTACACCTGTTTGTCAGGGAATGAGAAATTACGGATCCTACACAACTTTGAGATAGCAGCAGTTTAAGATTGGCTAGCAGTATTAAAGTAAATCACAACATTAGGTCATATGAGCTTTAATTATACTTAATCTTCAGCCAATTATTAGAATGCTTTAATAAAATTTGCTATAATTGACACTACAAAGTTTCCTAAATCAAAGCACATACACACACACAGATACAGAGGTTAACGTGACCAAGATTTTTTTTTCCCTTTGCCACTTGTAGTAAATTATTGGTGCCAAATAATCTTTGAAACCTCACAAAATCTAATTGTGGGAATTACTCACTAGTCTCCTTTGTCAGCATTTGTCAGCGGATGATCTTTGACCCCTTCTTCTTTGTCAGCATCTATCAGCAGACAATCTTCGAAGTTCTTCTGAAATCATCTCTCTGAAATCCCATCTCAGGGAGAGGTACTGGGTCACAACCTGCTGCAATCCTGCAGAACTCAAAGTGTCTCATATAAGATTGCTCTTTATAGGATCACAAGATGATTGACTTTGGTCAGTCTATTTCCTTTCTGGCCACAATTCTTATCAGGTAATTCTGGCACCTTACAGGGCAGGCCACGATCCAGGCAGCAGGATATTCAGGTACAGTTAGGGAGTGCCTAATTTTCCTAACTCACTATACTGTAACCAGGACAAGAAAGTACCAGATGTCCCAACTCACTGCACTGGTCCCAAAACAAGAGCACAGTGTTGGCTGGTCCTGACATAGCAATGTGGCCCGGGGGGCTGCACCACCACACCATTACTGTCATTGCTGCCGCAATTTCAGCTCCATTTTAGGTTCACTGTATTGACCTTCCCAATCACTTTTCTTCTCAGGCTCTGAGGCTGCCTGTAGTAGGAGGGCTGTGCAAAGACAGCCAACTTCAAGCCTGAATCATGGGGATCAAATGCTGTAGTGATGTGAAAGTTTTTTAAAACATGCTAAACTGCAGGGGTTTTTTTGCTTCAAGGATATTTCAGGCATCTCTCAAAGGGATAATTCCTATGACCAAAACTTTTAATTCCTGTTGTGCCCAGCTCAGAGAGCAGCCAGGAGGCCCACAAAGTGAAAGACCTGAAGCAGTTAGCATATCTAATCCTGAGAGTGTATAATGCCATTAATGATGTTCCTGTTGGTTTAGTCTTCAACATTTTATTTCACTTTGCTTTTCATACAGAAGCTAACTTTTATATGGGTATGTTTTTTTGACTATACCCTTGGATTATACCCATGCGTGAAAAGGCAGTATATCTTAACCACTCCCAAACTTTCATTCAAGGCAAGGAAGAAATCTGTGACAAAGGGAGCAAGCTGCAGTAGGAAAAAGTTCTTTGCAGTCTCCTGAATGGATGTGTAAAGGGTAATGCTTAAATTGCAAGGCAAGGCTGTTTTCACAGCAAATATTTTCCAGACCACCAATGTAAAATGCACTGCTTCCCTATTAGAGTATACCATGCAGGGAATTCTTTCACACTTGCAGTTACACTGGGCAAAGCAAACATTGACATGCATTTGGTGAAGCTGCATCACAACAACTGCTGGTTTAAGCAGGCCTTTCTGCCTGTTGTAAGCATAGATATCATTGGCAAGCAAGGTTAACATTGGTCCCAAGGCTGTTTCCTAGCCTGTCAATTAAGAGGTAAAATTAAGATAATTTTGCAAGTGAAACTGAATTTGCATTATTCTTTGTGTGCAAATTTTCCTCACTGATATGTTCTTATTACGAAGATTAAAACACAAGGAAAGTTACCTCTGCATCATTCCTGTTATTCCTTTATTGACTGGCATTACTTCCTTGAGCTTTTTTTTTTTTTTAACTATCTTTTAAACGTTTCCTTTTAGACCTCTGGATACCAACAAAGTATTTCAAAGTAAGATTGCAATTCACTAGCTTTTACAAACTATCTTGAAAAAACTAAAGGAAATGAAGTGGCAGTATCATAGGAATGAGTCCTGCATACCCAAGAGCTCTGGCAGACAGATACAGCCTATGTTGAAATCCATGATGGTACCTCCGTGCTGGCACAGCCATCAAAATTTAAAGGTAACACTGATACCGCCTCTGTGCTCTGTGATCCTCCAAATACATGTAGATACAACTTAACACATCCCTGACTATTGTTCTTGCTTCTGTCATTCAAAAATAGCTTTTCTCCATGCTCTAGAAGCAGTCGTAATGTTGGCATTAGTTAGCTGGCAAACTAACAAGTTTGAATGTTTTTGCTGTTATAATTCATCAGGAATTTTGCTTTCTGCAGTAACCAACTCTTTCAGAGTGTGGTGAGTATTTCCAAAATGGGTACAATGGCAACGTTACCTAGCAGCATGGACTGAGAGCAATGCACCTGTAGTGTGAAATGGTAGTGAGGATGCCACATTTGAGGCTTTTTCTGGTTTTATTAACTCAGACTGCCTTGCATGTGCTGAACACCTGTTTGTAATTGGGGTGAATTATGTGTGCTGCTGGTGTGTGTCTTCTGGTCTAGTTCTACCCAAAAAGAACACATTTGGTGTGAGAGCTTGGGTTTACATAATGCCACAGTGCAGACAATATCACAGGGCTGGGGAGGAGGATGAAATAGAGGTTACCTAAAATCTCTTAATCTCAACCAACAAATAGTACTACACATTAATTAAAATATTATGGCTTATTGTAGATAAAAGGAGCGGAGCTGGATGACTGAAATATGCATTCCCCAAAGTAGAAAATGTACATTATTTTTTTAAATCAGATTTTTAAAATGCCTCAGTTTTACCCTGGGTATTCAGCTTAACTGTAGAATTGCCTTCAGTTACCAGTACACTCTACTTTTTAGCACCAGCATGTGTTGGGCATATATGCAAAAAGTTAAAACCTACCCAAGTTCTTGCAATGTATTTTCACAGCCTGTTCCCTTAGGCAATCCAACTTGTGATTTTGTTTTTTAATATGCTGTATGGAAAAATACAGGTAGCTTAAAGTGAAACACACACCAAAAAAACATTCAGGAATGCTTAGTTGTTTTTTTTTTTCCCTAGTATGTTGCTGGCTTATTAGGTTATGTTCATGAATGAATGCCACAAATAATTTGCCAATATTTGTGAAATGCTCATATAACAAATTTCAGACCAGAATTTTTTATGTATACCAATCCTTCATACCATAATGGGTAACCAATTATTTCCTTAGCTTTCAATATCTTGCTGACATTGTTTTTTCTAACAATGAATTTTTTATTTATTTTTTTAGATATGTGGGTGCATTTTTTTCTGTTTTTTGTTTGTTTGTTTGTGTGTGTGTGTGGTTTTGGTTGGTTGCTTGCTTTGTTTTGGTTTGGTTTTTGTGTTGTGTGGTGGTGGTGGTGGGGTTGTTTTACCGTGTGCTAGACTCCCTTCTGAATGTACTTTATAATATCAAAGAGATCAAAAGGGTGTTTCTCACTCCATTTCCTCTGGCTATATTTTACCACAGGATTATATATTTAAGTGAGCTATAACATATGGAGAAAACATATAGTATTTCTTATGATATTGATGTTACTAGGTATACTGAATAAAAGACTACTAACTTAAACTCCAAGCCTGGTGGAACACATGCCATTTATGTCTTAATTAAAAAAATAAGGGCTATACTTCTGAGTTGATTTCTTCATCAGTTGTTTTATTCACAAGGATTAATTGTACAGGGCAAATAAGGTAAACTCTTGTATAGAAGCAAAAAAAGTGTTCTGTATACAATATATATTTACGAAGTTAGCAGCCTGGTTACAGTGATAATTTTATGCTGGCAGCTAGCATCTGGCATACTGACCTCACAGGCTGACAGAAAATCTGTACATAAAACATGCATTCAACTTATTCTGAGGAACAAGTGGGAACGACACAAAACTGTCCTGTGCGCACATCAGAGTGATCACATTTCCCTGGTAACATCCAGGAGAGCACATCCTGTTGGAAAGGCAAGTTTTCTTTGGAGACTGAGGGTTCTCCTGGTCTCCCTGCTTCTTGCAGGCAGCCCTGAAGCTGCTGCCCCTCACTGGTGGATGGAAGGTGAGCTTTCACCCTGTTGGGGAGGGAGATACTCAGCTCTCTGGTCCTAAAGCCATTTTGATTCCTTTTTTTTTTTCTCTTCTACTTGCTAGCCTATGCAGCTGCCTCTCTGCTTTGGTACATTTATCTGCAAATGTCTGAATCAGAGAGCTGATGACCTGTGTTTTCCTTGGAAAGTCTGCCTGTACTTTCTCTGAGATGAAATTCAGTCAGCTAAAGTAAAAATTTAAGCTCTAGGTAGCATCTTCCACTGGAAGGTGCTTGTGGCTACAATATTACTGTATTTTCTGCAGGATGCTTACTATTTTAAAGCAAACACTGTCTATAGCCTGGGACCCCATAGCATTCATTCTGTTGGATCCCTTGTCTTTCATCCTGCCCTAGCCCTCCTTACCAGAGTCTCAATTTATCCCCATTTTTTAGCAATTTGCTTGTCATGATATCACTAGAAATGTTTCCACGTCCTTCACGGAAAATTAACTGTGTTTGGGGCTTTATTGCCCCCTTTGTTGTTTTTTTTTTTTAGCTGCTCTTATTTGCACAATATTGTGCTACTATACCTGGAGAATATAGTGTTACTATTTCAGGTCCAGCCATGGGGAGATTCCTTTTTCTTTCAGAACAGATCCTTTTTGAGATTCTGAGACATAGGAAGTTTAGCAGCTATTACCTGGCCCTTGTCCTGATGTGAGTGCTCTCTGTTTCCCTACAGGGAAAACAGGCTTTGTCCCTGCTCTTCCTGCAAGTGGCTACTCAGAGCCTGGGAAGAGAGCACAGCATCCCAGAAGAGCTGTTCTAATTAGAAAGAGCCAGTAGGTTTCCATTTCATTTAAACTGCCATTTTTCACCTGAATTATTTCAAGGGGACAAATCGAACTGTTCCCCCTCCCTTCAAAACTGAGAAAGTCACTGCATGGCACTATTACTAGGGTAGGAAATAGGGTTCTACACTCTCAGCAGAAAGTAGAAAACTGGGGAGAAGGGTCAGGGAATGCTTATCAGTTTCATTAGAGAAAGGTGCATTTTGGGAAAGTAATTCAAGATTGTCCAAGGTGTGGTTTAAGGATCTCATATATTTCTAAATAAGAAGCAACAAATACCCAAAGCTTGGGAACCGACACGGCAGTATAATGAAAATATAGCCAAACTTAGATACTATTTCATTCTTTCAACAATGAACGTAATTGTGTTGGCAATGGTGGGTACAGACTGAATAAGGAGCCAAAACCCCATGAAAATAAGGCAAAATTATACTAGCTGTCACATCTCTTTGAGTTATGAACTCATCACTATTTCCAAGCTAAGTCAGCCTTTATCTTGTTAGTAGCTCAATAGAAGAGTTGATAAGGGAAACTCATCGCTTGTGTAGGAATTGTTACTTACGGATTAGTAATCAGTACTGTCATTCCCCCCCTCTCCACAGCCCAAATCAGTGGTGCACCTTACTTCCACTGTTCGGCTTGAGTGTTTTGGGATGTCAGAGGGTGACAGAGCAACCAGATCCTGCCCTCTAACACTAATTAACTTTCCCACAGCAGGTTTCACCAAAGAGCCTATTAATTAGAAGTGCCCCGCTCAGGTTCAAAACTGGGTAATTAAATTTTCCCTGCCTACATTACCTTTGTAGTTTCAATTACTTTACAGCTTTTTTTCCTTCTTTGTTAACACACATAATTTCCTGGAATGTATTTCTTTGCTCTTATACATCTGTCCACTCCAGATACATCTATATTTGAACCACAGTAAATCTGCCCCATACAACATTTGTATAGCCCTTGCAGACACTCTAGGAGCCAATTAATATATCTGTTTCCGTAGTGATACAATAGCAATTCATGACACATCATCCTTCACCATACTTCTAAAATAAATATGCCTGCATTTTTTATGCACTTGGTAATGCGTAAGAGCCACATCATTCATGGGGCATTACCCTTATCACAGAAGACCTGGAGAACATTCTTCATTTCCAGAGCTTTTCCATGTCAGTATGTGGAGATCAGGAAACGGCCTCTCTGATGAGAGAGGTTGCAGGCCTGAATATTTTGTTTGTTTGGTGGCACAACACATCTTTTCGCTGCCACAGCTCCTAGCTGGTTCTTTGCTATTACTCCAAAAATAGGTTGAACCTGTAGCTTAGGTCACCAGAGTATTCTGAAACATGAACATAAATTCCATACAGTCAAATAAAACTTCACCTGTCAAATGAGAATACAGAGCAGAAATATTTGATACAAGGCATACTGATCCAGGTTGTAGCACTCATGTAATTTCAATCCCTTGGAAAGGTTAAAAGGAAGAAATAATAATAAAAAAAAATGTTGTAACTAAGCCTATCACTGAGATCTGTAGCTGGGGAATAATGATTCGGCGCTGCTAGCCCAGAGGAAAGGCAGGAGTTTGTGCATTTACTGTAGCAGTAATAAAAGGAAGTTGTACTTCCAATGATGTTCCACTGCAAACACAAACACTGAATCAATATTCAAGGCTGTTGTTTCCTACTGGAAAAGCCCACAGCATGAGAAGTTGAGGAATGAATTGCTCTGCACACATAGATTTTAACATGTATGTTATGGGAGTACGTTGGTTCTGTACTTTTTACCCAGGCATTGTGAGAGGGCTGTTGGACTTTGATGGTCAGGTTTTTCTCCTAAGGCTAGTTCAGATGATACTGTGAGATTACCACTACTGGGAATCTAAAGGTAATCCAGATACTGAATTTTAACATAGCAGTACAACAAGAGCTTTTTAGTGCAACAACCCACCTCACAAAGCATCAGATTTGCCAGCACAGAGCAGCTGGGACAGCTGCAGCAGCTTGACAACAGTAAGGGGGGCCAGAGACTTTCCCTTATCTTGTTAACTTCCATCACTTTGTAAGCATAAGGAGGAAGGAGGCCAGAGAAAGAAAACTGGAGAGTTGTCACATGGAAGGGGAGGGAAAGAGAACAGTCATCAGAATAAGAGCAAATACCGTGCTTGCCTTGGGACCTGAAACAGCTTTTGCTGCCTCATAAAGGAATATATAAAATTAAATATTTTCCTAAGTAAAATAATAAAATATTGGCACTTATACAATAAAATGCCTTTTCCTATCTAGATTCACATTCAAATTCAAACTTGTTTTCAATAGATTGTGCTGAGCTTAGCTAGGATAGGGTTAATTGTCACAAGAAGCTGGGAGGGACCACAGCCAGGGTAGCCAACGAAACCTGCTAATGGTATATTCGACACCATCATTCTCACTATATAAGGGGAGGGCTAGCCCAGGAAAGTGCCTGGGGTAGGGATAGGTGGTTTTGGTATGCGTTGTAGTTTGTATCACTCATTTTATATATTGTTTCATTAATATTATCGTGATTACTGTTACTTCTTCTCTCCTTGCCTTGTTCTATTCAATTCCCCTTATGTTAACCCACGGGGCTTTGCCTTTTTCTCACGATTATACCTTCCCATGCCACTAGTGGTGTGGGGGGGTGGGGAGACAGCGTCTCCTCTCTTAGCAGACCGAAGGAGATAAAGACTTTGAATAGCAGTGTCAATAGCCTCTTAACATCACCTGCTCATGACAATAGCCGGCTGTTGGCATAACGGTTCTAGAGACCATGAGATGGAAAGCAGGATAATACCATTGGCCTTGCTGCTGTTCAGAGTCATAGAAAGCTCTATCACTGGGTGGGAGAGTGATCCAGAAAGAGAAGCGAGTCTGATTTTCCTACTGCCTTTCACCATTAGCAGTCACTCTTGGGATGTTATATGTAAAGAATTATCTTTTATAATGCACTTTATACTCATGGTGGTGCTGTTAATGTGGGACTGCAGTCATACTCCCTCTCGCTACCTCTCATATTTGTCAGTGTCATTTCATCATAGCCAGTATCCATCCACATGTTCAGGACAACTCTTCCAGGCACTCTGAAGGCTTGGCCGTGCACGTGTTGGTACACGGGAAATTAATAATTTGTGGTTTAGGACATAAATGTGTAATGTACAAACTATTCCATGATCGTTATTCATGTGGCTGCTAATCATGAAGTGTGAATGCAGAAATGCTGAATGTTTTTGTGCATAGGGTTTTTCTCCACTGAGAAAGAGCATGCTGTAGACATCGCCCCAGCCATGAGTGCAAAATGGCCAGTAACTGAAAGTGCTCCTATAGCCACTTTTCATACTTTTCCCACTATACAGAATCTGATTTGCCGTAAGGTCAGTCTGCTAGTACATTATCATCCAATTCTATATCCTTTTGTGCTGCTGAGATGGTGAGAAAAATATACAGACCCAAGGAATTTAGTGTCTCAGGGTGTTTTGTGAATTGAGGGCTGGTGCCTTAATCATTATTATAGTCTACTTATCTGTTTTCCAGCAAAAACTGAGTCCAAGTAAATAGAAAGGGACATTGTTGATTTTTTTTTTTGACTTGATTCTGGAACATTTTTTATTTATTTAACACTGCAGACTTTATTCTAAACATTTATTAATGTCATTGCTACAGAGAGGCTCCACTGACTCCTGCTTTTTCTTTGTTTTTATTGTAGATAAAACATCACTGAAAGCTGCATGAACTCCGCCCAATACTTTTTAAAGCGGCATGCCCGCAGCTGTGAGGCTGGCAATGCCTTGCCTGCTGCAATAATTATTTGTTTTAGCAGCCCCAGGCCCCTTATAGTTTAGAATCATAGAATTGTCAGGGTTGAAAGGGACCTTAAAGATCATCTAGTTCCAACCCCCTGGCAGGGACACCTCTCACTAGATCAAGTTGCTCAGAGTCCCATCCAACCTAGTCTTAAAAACCTCCAAGGATGGGGCTTCCACCACCTCTCTGGGCAACCTGTTCCAGTGTCTCAACACCCTCATGGTGAAGAAATTCTTCCTAATGTCTGACCTGAATCGACCTCTCTCTAGTTTTAATCCATTCCCTCTAGTCCTATCACTGCCTGACAGCCTAAAAAGTCCCTCCCCAGCTTTCTTGTAGGCCCCCTTAAGATACTGGAAGGCCACAATAAGGTCTCCTCGGAGCCTTCTCTTCCCCAGACTGAACAAGCCCAACTCTCTCAGTCTGTCCTTATAGGAGAGGTGCTCCAGCCCACTGATCATCCTCATGGCCCTTCTCTGGACACATTCCAGCACGTCCATATCCTTCTTGTAATAGTGGCTCCAGAACTGGACGCAGTACTCCAGGTGAGGTCTCACGAGATTGGAGTAGAGGGGGAGAATCACCTCCCTCGACCTGCTGGCCACACTTCTCTCGATGCAGCCCAGGAGACGATTGGCTTTCTAGCTGCATTTCTCACACTCTTACTACAATCTGTCCCGCATGGATCAGCAGAACACCTAAGATCTGTATCCTTGCGGTAGCACAAATACTGTCATCCCTTTACCAGGAAATGCAGCATCTCTGAGTATTTCATGACTCAGTGCTCTGGTACTTCCACAATAAAAATACTAAACAGTCACCAGGTAGAGCTATTTATAACACATTTTGTTTACAAATTTTCTGTTTCCAAGCACTCCCTCAATAATTTTTGTTTTATTCTTCACTTTGCATTGCACTTTCTTAGTTTTGTAGGTTAAACTTGTTTAAATCCATATCAGGTCAACTTTGGGAGGAGATCTTCCTAATACTATCATGGTTATGTGGTTTGTTACAACTAACTTTACATCAAGTACCAGGCCTGGCCCTCAGCAGGGCAGCAGACATCGTCAACGTCTTGGCTCTTGGGTTCTCCTGGGGCTCTGTTTTTGCAGGACAAGGCCCAGGGAGTGGAGAGACCAGACACAGACTGGCAGCTCTGGCAGGAGAGGCTGACGAGGCTGGAATGTCACCAGAGCAACAGCTGCCACCCTTCTGCCCAGAACAGGTGCGGCAGCTTGTGCAGCCCAGAGATCCTCTGGGGTGGCAGTTTGGGAAGGAGGAGGAGGTGTGGGCCAGGTGCTGGGAGCTCGGCCAGTGCCAGAGGTGAATTCAGCTGGGGTAACTGGTCCCCTATCCCAGCATGAGAGGCAAATTCAACTCTTGGTCATTGCCCTACCAGAATAAGATCCGGCCATGGTCACCCCTCAGCTGAAAGCTGCTGCCAGAGTGACAGTGGGGACCCAGCCGGAGCTGCCACATAAACCTGCAGCTGTGCTGGTCTCAGCTGCAGGGAGCCTGAGCCCGGCACTGGTACCCAAGGGCAGCAGAGACAACCCCCCATGTGGGGTGATCTGCTCACATGGGTGCAGAGCTGACAGAGGACACAGAAAGGTTAAGGAGCATCAGGGAGCATGAGAGGGAGAGAGATCGGTGGAGCCACACCCTGAGGCAAAGGCAGCAGCTGGAGGCCCCACAAGAAGCAGAGGATCCCCCTCCCTCTTTCCACCAGGACCTGAGAGATGGGAGAAATGGGAACAGGTCCCTCCTCAAGGAAGCAAGTGAATCTCCTCCCAGCTGCCCTCACCTTCCCAGTTGCCCCTGCACAGCAGGTCTGGGGGCTCTGGAACTTGAGGGCCAGCAAGTGAAGATGTAGCTGAAGGTCCATCCAGGTGGGTGCCTGGGGTGAGTCAGCTAGCCCCATGCTTCTGGGGGGCTGCTTGGTTAAGAAAAAAAGGAGGGTCATTGCCGTCAGTGATTCCTTTCTGAGGGTAGCAGAGGCCCCACGTGCCAGCCGGATCCATCCCACAGGAATGTGCTGCCTCCCTGGGGCCCAGGTTAGAGACAGCACCAGGAAACAACCTGGTCTGGTACAGCCCTCTGATTATTACCTGCTACTGGAAATGCAGGTTGGCAGCGATGAGGTTGTGGACAGAAGTCCTAAAGTGATTAAAAAGGATTTTGGTTTACTGGGGTGACTGGTCGGAGGATTGGGAGCTCAGGTAGTGTTTTCCTCAATCCCTTTCAGTGTCAGGGAGGAATAAGTAAAGAAATAGGAAAAAAATCACCTGAATAGCATGTGGCTCAGAGGCTGGTGCCACTGGTGGAATTTTGGGTTTTTTGACTATGAGCTGCTCTGCCAGACCTCAGGCCTGCTGGCAACAGATGGGCAATGCCTGTCTAAAAGGGGGAAAAGGATCCTGGGGCAAGAGGTAACAGGGCTTATGTCTTTAAACTAGACTCGAAGGGGGATAGGGATAAAACAGCTTTCTAGACAGGAGCCTGGGAGTGGCATGGGGTAATGTGGTAGTAAGGTCTTACAGCTGGCCATCTGTGAAGGGGGTGAGGATCCATGTGGCAGCAAAGACACAAGAGTTGATAGGCTATTGAGGCATCTGAGAACCAGATGGGGGGAAATCAGGGCTTCATTAACTAAGCTGAAGTATGTCTATGACCAAAGTACACAGCATGGGCAACAAGCAGGAGGAACTGGAGGTCATTGTGAAGCGAGGAAAACTATAATACAGCTGCTGTCACAGAAACTTGGTGGGATACCTTATGTGAGTGGAGTGCTACAAATTATGGCTAACAGCTTTTCAGAAGGGACAGGCAAGGAAGGCAAGGCGGTGGCGTGGCCCCTTATGTCAGGGAGGGATATGAATGTCTACAGCTGAATGATGGAGATGACAGGGTTGAGTGTTTATGGGTAAGAATCAAGGGGAAGGCCAACAAGGCAGATACTCTGGTGGAAGTTTGTTACAGACCACCCATCAGGATGATGAGACAAGTGAAATACTCTATAAGCAGTTGGGAGAGGTTTTATGATCACTACCTCTTGTTCTCGTGAGGGACTTCAACTTCTCAGATGTGTGTTGAGAATTTAATACAGCAGAGAGGGAGCAGTCCTGGAGTTTCTTGGAGTGTGTGGAAGATAACTTCCTGACACAGTTCATGAAGGAGCTAAATAGGGAAGGTGCCCTCCTTGACCTGCTTCTTGTTAAAAGAAAAGGACTTGTAGTCAGAGGCCATCTTGGGCATAGTGATCATGAATGAATAGGTTTTGATTCCTGGAGAAGTAAGGAGGGTGGTCAGCAGAACTGCCACCTTGGATTTCCATAGGACAGACTTTGGCTTGTCTAGGAGACTGATTGGCAGTGTTCCTTGGGAATCTGTCCTGAAGGACAAAGGAGCCCAGGAGGGCTGGGCACTCTTCAAGAAGGAAATCTTAAAAGTGCAGAAACAGGCCATCCCCATGTCCTGAAAGATGGGCCAGCAGGGAAGAAGACTGGCCTGACTGAATGGAGAGCTTTCAATGGAACTTGGGAACAAAAGGAGAGCTTATGGCCTTTGGAAAAGGGGGTGGCCACTCAGGAGGACTACAAAGATGCAGTGAAACAGGGAGAAAATTAGAAAGGCCAAAGCCCAACTAGAACTCAATCTAGCTATGGCCATAAAAGACAATAAATGTTTCTATAAATGCATTAACAACAAAAGGAGGACTAGGGAGAATCTCCATCCTTTACTGGAGGCAGGGGGAAACATAGTGACTAGGGATGAGGAAAAGGCTGAGGTACTGAGGTACCTAATGCTTTCTTTGCCTCAGTCTTTAATAGCAAGACTAGCTTGAGCTGGAAGACAGGGGCGGGGAACAGAAGGAGGCCTCCATAATTCATAAGGAAATGGTTAGCGACCTGCTGCACCGCTGACATACACAAGTCTATGGGGCCAGATGGGTCACACCCAAGAGTGCTGAAGGAGCTGAAAGATGTGCTTACCAAGCCACTCCTTATGTTTTATCATCAGTCCTGGCTAACTGGGGAGGTCCCAATGGACTGGAGATTAGCACATGTGATACCCATCTACAAGAAGGGCTGGAAGGAGGATCTGGGGAGCTACAGACTTGTCAGTCTGATGTCAGTGCCAGGAAAGGTCATGGAACAAATTATCTCCAGTGCCATAACACACCATTTACAGGCCAACCAGGCAATTACCTGAATACCCAAATACTGGACTAGATGTAACATGGGGAGGATCCAGGTAAGTCTCTTTCTGTGGCTGAGGGGTATTTGAGATGGAAATCACTGTCAATATAAAACAAACCTTAGAACTCTGGCGACAGCTACTCTGTAAATGTGGTTGTCTCCATAACAGTTTATAATATACTGTAATAATATATGGTCAAATGCCTACCTGTTAACAAAATAAATATCCTTTGAAATAGCATAGATAACTGATAAGAAAATTATGAAAATCTTAAAATATTTTTTTCCTGTAGGATAAATAAATCAATAGGGTCACACCCTAAAAAATGCTGACCACCTGAAAAAAAAAAACACTGCAGACAAATGGTGATTTTGATTCCAGGAAGATCTGAATATGTGTCTTGACATGCTCTCTACCAGTTCTCTGCCACTCAACCTCCCTGCTGCATTGAAAAGATGGTAGATGCCAGCAGAAGGGAAGATTTGTTAGTTGAGTACATGAGCCTCTGCCACCCATAATTGTTGGCTTGTAGTGACATGCTGGGCCGTAAGGTGCTGGGGTAGGTGGTGTGTGGGAATACACCCTTATCATCCACTTGCTACCTCCATCAGGGAGTTAGGCTTGGCTGAGGGATGCTCTTTGCTCTGTAAAACTCTTCTAGTTAGTCTGACAGTAAATTAACCATAGATATTTTTAAATGTCAAAATGAAATAAAGAAATTTGTCCTGATTTTTTGGATATTTGTCTTTAGGACTATTTTGGCATGAACTTTGCTAACAAGAAAATTCCACTTATTCTTTCCTTAATGATTCTCCTTCTAATTAATTCATGTTCTCTGAGATGTATTTTCACCTTCCAGAAAAGCCATTTCCTGTGATTTGTACCAATTGTTCATTTGCTGCTCTTGTTGATCCCCTACTCCTGATTCATGAATCCATTACAAGGCTTTCCTTTGAAAAGTTACCCCCATCACTGTGTCAATTATTTTCCACTGTTGGTGCTGGCAAGTAGAACTTGTGACTCTCCTGAGCAATTAACCTGGCAGTTATCAATAGCAAACACCATGCACTGTAGCAAAACACCATCAAGTTTGGAGCCATAAGGCGATGGATTGTACAATACAGCTAATGGAAAATGTAATTGTAGAATGGTTAGCTCATCTGACTTCTTTGAACCCTTAGCAGAAGAGACACTTAAGTAATGGGTTTAGAAAGCTCAATCTCCTGCCTTCCTGTGTTCTGGGCACTGTGAAAAAGCAGTAATGCCTATATATGTTTAGGGATGTATGTGTGTATTTAAACAGGGAATGTCAAGCAGTCTGTAACACCATTCTCTGTGATGGGCTGTCTTAAAACTATGTGGCTTAGTGGATGCAAATAGAGGTCTTTTAAACCAAATCAAACTTGGATAATAAATCGCAGAAATCCTTACATGGATAGAGTGATGTTTGTGATGAGACCTGCCCTGTTTGGAGCCTGGTGCTCCAGTTCACATAAGCAGCTCACTGTGCCCACTCTGATTTTTTCTCTGTGAGCTTGCCTGGAACATGTTGTGCCTGAGCTGCTCCAGAAACAAGGCAGGCAACACTAACATGCCACTTCATATACTCACCGTGCAGGAGCTGGTCCTACAATGGTCCAGTGCCGCAATGCAACATCTGCCTATGTTGCACAACTGTGTGCATACAGCCACCTCTTACTTCATTTTGGAGCAATTGTCTCCTGCTTCCCCCTTCCTTCCACTCCAATGTGACTTCTCTGAAGTCAGCTGATCTACTGTGGCTCACCAAGCCTGGGCTTGGCAAGGTGTATGCTGCACTGGAGAAGAAAACCAGACCCTTAACCCATGAACACAATAATAAAGCTTGCTGAGATGTTACACTGGAACTGTGCCCAGGTGGCCAGGAAAGCCAACAGCATCCTGGCCTGTATCAGGAATAGTGTAGTCAGCAGGAGCAGGGAGGTGATTGTTCCTCTGTACACGGCTTTGGTGAAACTGCACCTTAAATACTGTGTCCAGTTTTGGGCTCCTCTCTACAAGGATGGTGAGGTGCTGGAGAGGGTACAGAGGCATGCTACCAAGCTAGTAAAGGGTTTGGAGGATGTCTCTTATGAGGAAAGGTTGAAGGATCTGGGGCTGTTTAGCCTTGAGAAAAGAAGGCTGAGGGGAGACCTTACTGCTCTCTACAACTACCTGAAGAGAAGTTGTAGTGAGGCAGGAGTTGG
This sequence comes from Megaceryle maxima, assembly GCA_024605025.1. Classification (NCBI taxonomy): domain Eukaryota; kingdom Metazoa; phylum Chordata; class Aves; order Coraciiformes; family Cerylidae; genus Megaceryle; species Megaceryle maxima. The sequence continues at coordinate 30,612 of JANHGN010018506.1, forward strand.
TCTGTTCTCCCTGGTGACAAGTGATAGAACAAGAGGAAATGGCCTGAAGTTGAACCAGGGAAGGTTCAGGCTGAATATTAGGAACAATTTCTTTACTGAAAGGGTTGTCAGGCACTGGAATAGCCTGCCCAGAGAGGTGGTGGGGTCACTGTCTTTGGAGGTGTTTAAGAGATGGGTAGGTGTTGTGCTTAGGGACATGGTTTAGTGGTATTGATAGGCCTAGGAATAAGGTTGGACTTGATGATCTTGAAGGTCTCTTCCAGACAAAACAATTCTGTGATTCTGTGAACTGCTGTTTGTGTGTGCCACATCACTCCGTCTTTTAATTGATAGGAAATTGTTTTGGTGTGCAATAAAAAGTTACTTTGTAATTGAGTGCAAATACTCAGTACCCTTGGCAATTGTTTCCTACAATCTATCCCATTGAAGATTGGTTAATTATCTGATTTAACACCAATTCCTTATGATGGCAGTTGACAGGGACATATACTGCATATCTAAGACTGGTCTAGGATTCTGAATTTGCCCATCATCTCAAAACGTGATCTGACTTAGTTGATGCTAAAGAACATTTGAAGGTTATTATAACATGTATAAGGTACAGAAGCCTTCATTTAATACTGTACTATATGCTTTGTGAAGTGTAACAGCAATAAAGTTATACATTAGTTATGTGAAATTGAAGTGTTCTTGCATATTACATTAATAACAGTTAATAGGGAATTAGTGCCACCTAATGTAAAAACGTAACCCAAGTGTCTCTGATAGCATAAGGAAAGGCTTTCTCTTTCTCTCTCTTCCATTTGCATTAAACATTAGTGAAATAAAAATAACCACGGTTTATGGACCTGTTAAATATTATACACTCCTATGCTATTAAGCAGTGTCTATTACTATTCCATAACTTTCATCTTTGATTAGCAACAAACATTGTGTTTTACTCTGAGAAACTGGCCATTTTTTAATGGTTTAAAGGATTAATTGCAGTAACGAAATATTTCCCTGTCACAGTCTTGTGTAAACTAGAATTATTTTGGCCTGAGTTCTGCAAGTGTGTGTGCAAGTTCCTAATTGCACTCAGGTGAGGAGAATTAAGTGCATGTATAAATGTTAAGGTGAGCAGAAGCAACATCCTATGTATAGACTTTTTTCCTTTTACTAAAGGTACAAGTTCAAATTCCAAAGTCAACTCAGTCTCTCTGACTATTTTATAGGAGAAAAATAATCATTTTCTAATGATTAGTGAGAGCAAAAATAAATACAGTGAAGGATTGCTCTGGTTCCCCATTACGTATCAGGCATCTATCTGAATCAAATTTGCCAAAAGAAAGAGCAAAGAGAAAGGAATTATTAATTAAAAAACCCAGGTAACCAACCTGCAGTTTCACCCAGAACCCTTTTCCCTTTCTCACATGCCAGCCGCCTTCTGCATTGCCTGGAAACATCCTCCACCATTCAGTCACTCACAGGGACTAAGGTGTACAGCAGTGCCTGAATGCTGAACACTTAACCCAGCCTGTGGCTTTACTCCTGCCAGTTCCACTCAGGACAATGCTCCCAGTGACTGTGGAGAAGGCAAAACTCTGTTCAGTATCTAGATTAAAATGACTATACTAGGAAGACATGATACACAGAGTTCTACACCTTCTGTGTATAACAAAAACATAATTGACATGAGGATAAGTTTGCTTGCTAAGATGTAGTCACATGAGGCTTCCCTGCCCAAAGATGATTTGATGTTAATGCAGTGACTTTTATAAAGATACAGATATATATTGCAGTATCCAGAGTGATCTCCGTAGGAATGAGTGGTGGTCAGTTTAGGGTCTGAGTCATGAAGCTCCTGTTAGAGGCCTAGTTAAAGGTTTTGCTGAGAAAGCATTGGTTTATCTTTTTAACTGATTTTAAAGCCTATATATGCTGAAGCACTATTATTACATTTTATATTTTAGAAATTATGCATTTGCAGAAAAGTTGCTTTAGACATTGCCACTGTTACTCATAATAGGCTGTCAAATGTTTGAACTGGAATGCATCTGGGTATCAATGAAGGAAAGGCAGCTACTGGCAAATATACTCTTTTGTTGGTTTTCTAAAAAAAAAGTATATCAGTGCATGACACCTTGAAACGAATCAGAATGAGGTATCAGTAAATTATATTAATGGAGCTTTTGAAAATATTTAGGTCATAATGCTATAACCACTTCCAGGTGGGCAAAAAAGTAACTACATTGGTTTTGTTGCATGGTCAATAGTGTGTCATAAATGAAATGAGGAAGAAGTGCCCAATCTCATCTTTACTGCTTTATTCAGTAATTATGGTGAATGTCTCATTGAAACTGACCATGTAACTTCAAGAGAATTAGGGGAAAAAAAACAAAAACAACCAGCACCTCTATTTATAATGTGAATTTGGTGAGAGTCATCATTTAGTTACACTAACATTCATAGGACAATACTTCATTTTTCTTAAAATGAAATCTGAAATTATAAAAATTATAAAATCAGTCTTCAACTGGACTTAATGAACTTGACTTTGTGAGCCATTAGAAAGACAACTATTATTCTAAGATATAAACCATGAGTATTGTGAGAGTTTTTACAATAAATTTCAGCACAGTCCAAATGTTTTAACCAAAATACAATACTTAGGTAGAAATGCAGCTAGATGAGATGTTTTGACTCTGACAATATGGAATGACTAGTGTTAAAAAAACTTTTAATAAATAAACTGCATACATTTCGTTCCCCACTAAAGCAATGTAAAAAATTTACTATCTTTAAGTGATGGTGCATAATAGAAAATTCTAAATCTAATTGTAGAAGTAATAATTTGTGTCATGCACTCATTTATTTTTATTACAGTTCCAATTTAGCTCATATTTTTGTTACTGCAATGTAAATGATAAACATGTTTGTAGCTGCCTTTATGTCAGCTGCCTATATATTTAAAGCATAAATTGTTGCTATTGGGATTACTACTCATTCTGATGCACAGAAAATGCATTCTGGAATAAATCACACCAAGTTGCACACTTAGGCTTTTGAGATAGTTGCATGAATCTAATTGTAAAAGGTTTGCCTATTTCAGAGAGCCTTTGATAGCCACAAATAGAAAGCTGAGGTGTTTCTGCTGAACTAAGCTACACAGTAATGTTGAAACTATCTTCCAGGTGCTAAATGGTGACAATCTTCTCCCTAAAATTTGTCATTTCCTCTTTCTGAAACACACACTCTTGTGCAAGTGGAGGGAGGGCTGCAGTACCCACCCTGCAGCCACATGGGAAGTCTTCGGGTCCACTGTGGCCTCCCCAAGCAGTTCCCCACTTTTATTTCCCTAGCTTGTCTAGCTTTAATCACAAATGATGCTATTTCTCTCCCCACCTGTTGCCAGTGTGCAAAGATGAAACCATCCTCCTGAGCTAAGGAAGGGGGAAGGCAAATCTCATTAGGCTTAATTTGAAGCTTTGCTGTGGTGCCTCCATATGAGAGACCCTTAACATGCAACCCCCTGCAATGGGTTCTGTGTAAACTGCACATACAGGCACCTCATTCTTAAAAACGCTGAGCAGTATCAAGTTGTCCTCACGAGCATACAAAAGCAGCCTGATGTTAGACAATGCACCAAGTAAATGAATGTTATGGATCTTACTTCTGTATGTATAGAGGGTTGAATATCTCTGTGTATGAGTCAAACCAGTATTGAAGTCTTTTTAAAGTTCCCCTCATTGTGACCATAGCCTCCCCCTTTCCTAACCCTGTGCACAAACTACCCTCCTCACAATGTTCTCTTCATCTGCACTGAAGTTTCATAGACATTTGAAAGCATTTCATATGAAAGCACTTGGCTTTTCAAAAATGTAACCTGTTAAGGGCAAAACCCTATCATATCAAAACATTTATATAGGGATACTCACATACTCCTCTTTGTCAGATGTCCTGGATATCAGTGACTGCTAGGATGGTTAATCGTAAAGAGTTCTCTAGTACAAGAGTCCAAGGGGTGAATGTCAGGGACCTGCACTACCCCTCCTTTTGGTTGGATGGCCTGGATAACAACAGCTGCAGAGCTAGGAAAGTGAGCATAAACCTGCTCACTTAAACTACCTGAAAGCTGTCAGAGAGAGTGTTTGTCCAAAACTGGTGGAGTAGCTGAGGAAGATGACCACCAAATAGATGAAACAGTAACCGGAATTATAAGGAGACTTTGGAAAAAGAGGAGCCATCTTGAAAAGGAGTGATATAAAGCAGGCTATAGTGTGTTTTGGGTCAGGCAACCGGGGAGGGCAGGGGGCTGCCTGTAGCCCTTGTGGCTGAGGCATGGGGGCTTGTGCACCCATGGGTGCAATGTCTCACAGGTGACACAGGAATGTGTAAGTCATTGTGCATGTTAACATTTTGCAAGTGTCTAGTGTTGTGATTGGTCTTTATTGCTGGTATTGATCCCAAGTGTGTTGGTCACAAATTGACAGTTATTTATGTACTGTTAATAAAATAATAAAGGATTTGATCTTGATTTGATTTAAACCACCTGAGCTGGTGAGATTGTCCCCATAACAATTATATATTTCAGTGGGATGTTCTGGGCTTGAGTAACTTTTGCTCCTGTGCACAAGAGATTGATTTTTTTTTTTTTTTCCCCTGATAACTTTCCCCTGCCCCAAACTTCTGAATTTGTTAAAGATATCAGAAAATTAGCTTCTATCCACTCTAGTGGAATCGGAAGGGATGTTCTTCCATTTTCCCCATACCATCTTTTTGTGAGTGAATTAAATACAGAAAGAATCAATGTCCCAATAGCCTTCTTACTAAAATCATTTCTATGATTATATATATAATTTCTATTTACCAGATACTATAAAAAGGGAGGAAGACTTGACAACATGCTGAGTACTGGAATGTGGAAAATAAACAAAGAAAAAAAAGTCCACCATGAAAGCCCTGGCGTATAGATTTCTATGTGATCCTGTACCCTTTTCCAAGTACATTTAAACTCAATTAGCACATTGAGACATATTCCAGAGCCTTTAGTTCAGCTGTGACTTCTAAGGTGAAAAAACAGATCAAAAATCCTTTCTAGGGGAATTTATTTTTAAGTCTCAAGGTCTCTGCTGCATTTTAGAGATCGGCAAGAGGGTGCAGAAGTCACTGCATTTTTGCTTGCCTGGTATCTCTCACTGCAGCAAGGACAACATATGGCTTTTTCCAAGCATAGCTGGAAGATTCATATTTAGCCACAAAATAGTTCTTCTCCATGCTCCTGTGATTAAACTGGGTACAATGAGTGAAACTGGTCCCTACATAGAGCAGCGATGCAAGGCTTATTGCATCTCAATTATGCTTTCAGAAGAGCGCATTGGCATTATGAAGGCAAATTTGTTCACAGATGGATTGCACTCAGTATGATCCACTTGTCCTGTATGGTGGGCTTTATCTAAGTTTTCTAAGCTTGTCTTTTCCTGCCAGCCAAAATCCTTACAATTATCTTCTTGAGAATTGTCTGGGATTTTCATGTTTCTGAAGAAATACTTGCATAATGTGCTACAGGACACTGAATAATCCACAATTCCTATTTTATAATCAAAATTATGCATTACTAGCACTTTCAAAACTCATATTTCTGGATAACCACAAGTGTCATATGTTCAAGGGAGGGAGGATTTTCATGCCATTTATGTATGGTCTGATATTAAGGGGTGTTGCCTTTGCAGAAAAAAGAAAAACACCTTCCTCTATACTAAGCAGTGATAAAAGTACAGTTACAGGAACAAGTACAGGTGTCATTAGAGGTGACAGACTACAGTACTTTGAAGCTCATGAAAAAGAATTATTTTGCATTGTCTACCATGTTTAAATCATTGTGCAAGTCATCATGATTTGCAGCACTGTGATGGAGAGATGCTGATCCAGCCTATCTGCTTCTGTTTGATGGGCACTGGTGAAAACTGACCAGTTGAGCTATCTTCAAGAGGTGTAGTGGGAAATGTATTTGGTCTCCTTTCAATTGCTGAAGACAAGGTTGTGGTGATAAGGGGAAAACAATGAAAGTGAACTCAAATGTAACAAGAGTTGATTCTACTCTTTTTTGCTGATCTTTCTGCACAACTACATACTGCAAGATAAATCAGTTACAATGGATGAGCTCAACCTCCTGTGTCCACAGCCTCAGGGTACAGAGCACGGAATGGCAGACAAGCCCAGGGCAGTCCTGCCCAAACCAACCACAAATACAGCATGCGGTGCCCTTGGCTGGGTGTGCAGTCTTCTGGGGACCACTTTGTCACTTCATCACTGATTTTTTATAGGTTAAGCCTAAATTGTTTCCAGGCAATGTCCTAAAGTTATGAGAGCTACTGTTCATACTAAATGACAAAACAAGGAGCATTTAAGGAAGGAGCCTGAAGATACTGCTTCTCTAGGCTTTATTGTTGTTGCTTGTTTAAGTCTCAAATCAGGAAAACACTGAAGACTATACTTTTTATTGATCCTGCCATCTAAGTACAAACCAAAGCACTTTGCTGAATCAAAGCCTCAGAATATCTTTCCTCGAGCTCATCCACTACTCTCATGGATACAGTAGCTCTTAGTAGTAAAAAAACTGTAGAGAGATGACATTGCAGTGCATTGTAAGAAACACATCTGATTTAGCTGTCCTGGTACAAAGCAACACTGACCCAAGGAGAGAGATTAGGTCCATGTACATTAGATGCGCCTTCCTTGCTAATTTCATTCATGCTTGACTGGAGCCGTATCTTTCTAAAAAGACATTATTTTACAAATACATACATATGTATGCATACATCTTAGGAAAAAGGCACTGTGAGGGGCTAAATTAAAATTTGTGATCTTAGGACCATATAGCACAGGAAGAGGCGTACCAGAGTAGCTTTGCTCTTTGAGGAATTTTGTTCTTTTGTTGGTGTAGACAATGCAGACTAAACTTTCTGTGATGAACAACAGCAAGAGTGCTGAAAAAAATGATAGCAGTTAGTGTCTTCTTTGCTCTCTTCAAAGTACTTGTAAACAGATTAAAAAAAGCAGGTGAGAGGGTGCAAAGAGTAGACCTTGTGTAAAAGGTATTCCTTTTGCAAATTTTGTTCTGGAAAGCTCTGAACAATGAGGTGCTGTTGTTGAACAATTCTGGCTGGTGAAAGAGCCATAGCTGTGTACCCATACCACTGTGACTTACAGCCATTAATGCAAGATATAGCTGGAAGAATTATTCTCATGCTACCAGTAAATTGGTTTTGAATTACTCTACTAGATCCTCAGCTGTGATTTTGTTATGTGCAGTTTTATTGTGCTAAGTAAGATTATTGTTTACAGAAAATGGTAGCATTGATGGAGTGTCTGCTTTGGGAGCATCAACTTCACTTTGGCTATAAATTTGGCAACCCTTGGAATCAGACCTCTGAAAAATTTCTGGGCAGACAAGATTCAAATGTGAAAAAGCAATGCATTGAAGATATGATAAGTGATGCAAAGGACCTACTTATTGCCAGGTTGGAGTTAAGTGCCTCAGCCTGAGCAAGAGATGCATCTGTGCACCCAGGCTCTGGCTCACCCTGGACTTCCAGGAAAGGCAGCAGCTCCTTCCAAAAAGACATTGCCAGAGATGACCCCTACTCTTGATCTTTTCCATCCTCCTGCTTAAATACATGAAGTAGGCTGAGCTCTGATGTGGCCCTCACTCCTCAAATGCAGTCATACAAAGTTTGATCCATTCATGAATATTGGAAGCACCTTTTTTATCTTGAATCCAACAAATTGTCATGACATGCAGCTGAGGAGCTCCACCGTCATTCTCCCTGGGTCTGTAAATTCATTACAGACTGACACTTGAATGGGTTGGCCCCATCAGCAGAACCAGTTGCAGTGACCAAGAACAAGAACTTTTCTTGAACAAGAACTGAGGGATGGATTGGCTTTTTGCCAAATTTGCCTTTTTTTTTTTTTTTTCTTTTGGTTACAATCAGTCCCTCCTTACAACTTCTGCCCTTCCTTCTCT
>JANHGN010018508.1:0-22485 GCA_024605025.1 Megaceryle maxima
GAGGGAGCTGGGGTTGTTCAGCCTGGAGAAGGCTCTGGGGACACCTAACAGCCACCTGCCAGTACCTGGAGGGAGCTACAAGAAGGTGGGAAAGGGGCTGTTTACAAAGCCTGTAGTGACAGGACGAGGGGCAGTGGTTTGAAACTAGAGAAGAGTAGGTTTAGATGGGATGTTAGGAACAAGTCCTTACCACAAGGGTGGGGGACACTGGAACAGGCTGCCCAGGGAGGTGATTGAGGCCCCATCCCTGGAGACATTCAAGGTGGAGCTCAACGAGGCTCTGAGCACCCTGCTCCAGTTGGTCCCTGCAGGGGGGTTGGACGAGATGACCTTTAGAGGTCCCCTCCAGCCCAAACCAGTCTGTGATTCTATGAGAGGATGGTGGCACCTGCCTGCGCCTGCTGCCAGCACAGCAGGAGGCTGCTCAGAGGAGCCCGCTCAGAGGAGCCCCAGCAACTGGGTAGAGGTGCTGAGACAAGCAGGCAAAAGTTTGAACCCAGATTTGCTGGTGTCACCAGGAAGAGGTTCAGAGCCCTCCACCAGCTGACGTGTTAAAACCCAACCACGTGCACACCCTGCCCGCAGCAGCAGCTCCTGGCACGGCACAGCCCAGAGCCGGGGCTTGGCACCACTGCCCTCAGCACCCAGCTGTACAGGGGCTCTGCTGCAGAGCCAGGAGAGCCACGGGGTTGGTCTCTCTCCAGGCTGTTCTGCAGCATTTATTTATTTATTAAAAGTACTTAATATTTTCTGCTCGATGCCATCAGCTCTCTTCACGCAGGCAAGGGTAAAAAACACCCATCTGGAAAGCAGCAGGTGAGGGGGGAGATGCCCTCTTTACTGGTTTCACTGGGATGCTGCAGCACCCACGGGTGAGCGCCCTTGGGTGGAGCGTGCTGCTGGGTTAGGCTGATACTGAGGGACTTCCCAGTTGGGCAGGTGGATTTTCCCCTCACCCTGCACCCCGACCTTCCATGGCCACGGCCACACCAGCTCCCCCACTCCTGGGGGTCCACCCAAGAGTTGCCATCAGACCACAGCACCTCGTAGAAAGAGGCACGGGGGAGCTGCTCGATCCCTGCCAGTATCTGTTTTGTTTCCCCAAAGCTGGTGTGAAGCTGTAACCGCGAAGCTGTAACCAGTAACCACACAGCCACAAGCTGGGAGCAGCAGCTTGTCCTGAGCCTGGTCAGATCCATCCCACAAAACCCAGCACCGGCAAAGCCACTGCCCAGGGCAGGTGGAGAAGGAAAGGTCCCTTCAGAGAAGGGCTCTGTGCACACAACTACAGGAGACCCACCAGCCCAGAGGGAAAGGGCCGCACGCTTGCCAAGATCAGTTAATCAGAAGACCCAGGTTCAGATGGTGGTGGTGCACCAGTTCAGCTCTACACCCACACCAGCACCTCTTCCCAGTGCAGCCTCTTCCCAGCTGGGGCTCAGGCTGCTCTGTCCCACTCAAGGACCAAACCTTCAATGGGACTCTTACCCCATAGCTGGGTCCAGCGCTATCCCCTTGGGGTTGTACAGCTCCAGGTCCAGCAGCGTGACGCAGGTGACTCCGTTCTTGTTGCAGACAAAGATCCTGTCATCGATGTCATCCACGAAGTAGAAGTTGCCCGTGAGCCAGTCAATAGCCATCTGCTCCACATCTAGGCCATGGGAGAGGGGGATGAGGAGGGTTTAGGCAGGGAGGGAGAACCAGGAGCCCCTGCCTGTGCCTGTGCTGTGGGTCTCTGAACACATCCCAGCCCACCAGGCATCTCCAGTACAAACCCAGCTGAGGAGTGAGGCCGTGTGGGCCACGAAGAACCTGTGAGCTGTTACCAGGGACCTGGTCCTGGTCACCCCAGTTGGACCAGCACGGCGACCCAGGGAGGTGGGACCTGGCAGCCCAGCTGCCAGCGGCACGGCTGCTGGGGACATCCCAGGGGAAAGCAGCCTGAGCGCCGGGAAAGCTCTGCAAGGTGGGAGGCAGGAGGCAAAGCTGAGCAGCACCGAGGGGAAAAGAGGCTCAAACCACAACATCAGGCCGGGGCCGAGACCCCGCTGAGGGCAGCGGGCACAGGCAGGGCCCCGCTCGGGCAAAGCTGCCCGGGCAGAGCTAATCCTGAGCCCTGGGGCGGGTGAGAGACGGCAGCTGGCAGGGCAGCGTGTGAGTATTTAATTAAACCAGTGAAAGCCGTTAAATCGGATAAACCCAGCGCACCCGAATTCCTTCCTTGCAACCAACTCAGCGCTTGGTGCTGCTCGGCCAGCCCTGGGCCAAAGGCCAGGGTGAGGGGCTGCAGCTCCGGGGAGCTCTGGGTGACACCAAGCGTTACGAGGCCCGTCCGTTGGGTAGCGCCCGCCGGGACCCCGTGAGCTGGCACAGCAGCGGCTCGGCTGGCACAGGCAGGACCCAGGAGGGACAGGAGCAGGAACAGCCCCGCAGCCCCACCACCCTGAGGACAGCGGGACCCAGACAGCTCCGAAGGAGTCTGGCCAGACGCCGCTGAGTTATTAACTGGCGCAGAGGGAGGGAAAACATGAAACAAGCCAGGACATTTTGCAATGCCCTGCGCTACCCCCGCGCGCAGGATACGGCCCGATGGGATCAAGCCCTTCCCTGCTGCAGCACCACCAAGTGCTGCCTGGATTTTGATGCAACCCAACGGATGAACATTCAGTGGTTTGGAGGGAGGGGAAAATCTCAAGCCCAGATTCCCAAATCTCAAGCCCCTGAGATGTCCAGTCCACCTGGCAGGACCCCTCGGAGCATTTCGTGTGGCCCTGGGGACAGGGATGTCCGGCCGGCAGCGATGGCTGGCTGCTGACCAACTGCCCTCCCTCCGGAAGGGCGAGGCCACGGCGCCCGCAGCCACCACCCAGCGTGATGCATCTCATAAAAACAAGTGGAAAGAGCCAGAGCCAAGGAATTAGCCCCAAACCAGCCGAACCAAAGGCCCGCGCAGGGCTCCCACCACGCTGCCCAACATGCCAGAGCTGCAAGGGGGGCTGGGGCAAAGTTGGGGCTCCTGGTTTAGCCAGAGCCCCTGTGCCCCACCTACCCTGGTCCAGCTCCTGGGTGCCCGCTGGTGAGCGAGGTTTTTGCGCCGAGCAAAACCACCTAAAAAGGTGCACGGGAGAGGTTTGGGGGTGGTGTGGGGCAGGCGGGGGCCACGCTCTGCCTCTGAGACGTGCCTGCCTGAGTCACAGTGCCTGGACCAGTGCCCGCCACCCTCCCCCTGCACCCCCAGCCCTGAATCACCACCCTGACAAGGATGGGGGGCGGCCAAGCCACGCGCAGCACAGCCCCGCTCGGGTGAGAAACGCTTCAGCAAAGGGATGTGCAAGAATTCCCCAAAAAAAGCAGGTCTTGGCTGGCGCCTGTGTGGCTGAGTCAGAGTCACAGGACCGGGGGAGCGATCCAAGCCGGGGCGGATGGGGAGCGGGGCGGTGTGGAGGCCCTCGCCCCCGCGCAGGGGCGCAGACCCCCGGCCTCACACTTTGGCTTTTCCTCGCTGCCTTCCTCCTGGAGAGGCCCAGCCACGGCCATCGCCACCCCACACCTCGCTCCTGCGTTCCCATCGCTCTCCCCCAAATTCCTGGCGTCACGGGGCTGCTGCCACCTCGCTGGCCACATCCTGCTGAGCTGGCCCCGTGTCCAGCAACGGGGACAAGTTCACCAACACGAGACGCAAACGCTACACGGGAATCAGAAGGGAAAACGGCCAAAAGAAGCTCTGAGTTTCCAGCCACTTGTTTCCTGGGCTCGCAGCTTCCTCGCGCCGTCTCCCCCGTCAGAGGAGAGGGTCCCAGTCCCCCCAGGGGTCTCCGGCCAGGCCCCAGCTCCGAGCGGGGCAGCGCTGGGCTGGGGAGCTGGGTGTGACGCAAGCACTTGCTCTTCTCCCCGGCTGTATTTTTGCAGCTGGAAAGCATTACCCTCCTCAAAGGCTTTTGTTTTTCAGCTTGCTCCTTCCCTCCCAGCTCGCCAGCCTCCCTGCTCCTTTGCAGGAATCACTTTTTATTATTATTATTATTATTATTATTATTTTCAGCTCTTCTTGTAGCCTCAGCTAAACCTGGATTTCCTCTTGAACTTTCAGTGGAAGCTAAATTAGTAAATGTCTATTTTTAACCCCTCGAGTCAGCCCACAGAGAGTTCTCCCCCCACCTCCCCCCTTGGCTTTGGAAGAGGGGAGGAGGGAGGGACATGGCCTCTCCCCTGCCACCCCCAGTGCCAGGTGTCCCTCCAGCAGGAGAGCGGGTGCTGAGGAAGGTGTCCCATGGCCACCCATGACCAGCAAGATGCCCGACAAGGATCCAGCTCAGGGGCACCTGCAAGGACCAGCCCACCCCTGAGCACGGGAGGGCTCCTGTGAACAACCCTCATGGAAGGACAAACCTGGGGGGCAGCTGCCCCCCTCCACCATCTCCTGCTGCCCCCAGTTCCCAGCAGCAGAGTGGAGCTGGCTGGTGAGAGCATCCTCTCCACCAATCCCCGTCCCACGTCTTGCTCCTTGCTCAACCATGGCTGGGTGTTGCGAGCAATTGCAACATACAACACTAATTTCCCAAGATTTATTTATTTGCTAGTGTTTGAAAATGAGCTTGTGGGGGCAGAGAACAGGGAATGTCAACTTTAAAGGCTCTTCCTGGAAGAAGCTGACCAACCCCAACAGGACAGCAAGCCATGGTCCACACCGGCTGGCCTCGCTCAGAGGAACTGGCCAGGACACTGCTGGTTGACATGGGCTTTGATTGTGGCCGTCCTCATGGGGAGAGGGCAGATGAAGGGAGGACGGAGGGGAGAGGGAGCACCAAGAAGTTCATCAGCAAGTGGCACATTGCTCAACAAGGGCGGGCTGGCCACTTCAGCAACTCCAAAACCCACCCGCACAGATGTTTCCTGGTTTCAGGCTCAACACAAACTGAGCGATCCTGACCAGGTTTTTGCTGAAGTCCCTGCCACAAACTAATCTGTGTTACACCGTGCTTAGATTTTCCCTTTTCCTTCTCATGGCCACCAGTGGAAGAGGCTGAAGCCAACAGGCTGGAGAAAAAGGCTCCCATGTGTCCCTGCCAGCCCAGACTCCTCCAACACCGGGCTGAGACCCGGCACGGCACTACCAGGGCACACTCAGGGAGAGCAACTGCCTCAAGAGGCAGCAGAAGCATCCAGCCTCCACTCGAAGTTCTTGGCCCTGTCAACCCTTACAAGTCATCCCAGGCACTCTCAGCAATAAACTTCCCAATTCCAGTTTCATCCTGTGCCGGAAGCATCTTGTCCTGCTCAGAAGAGTTCCTTGACCCAAGCGGGTCATCAACTCAACGGCGGCCCACGGGAGCTCCTGCCAGAGGTTCTCCCTCCCTTAATCCGAGCCACGGAGCATCCGATTTACCCTCCGATTTACCCTCCGACTCGTCAAGCACCGCAAGGCTGTGGGTTTTTTGGGGAACGAGCTTTGCTGACCCAGCACATAACTTTCCTCTTCATGAATCAGTTGTTGTGCAGTCTGCAAACACATCAATTGTGGCTGACACAAGGAGGAAGGAAACGCGCAATCTTCTCTCGACTAAAACATGGATTTCGACACAGTTCTGAAACAGCTGCAATTAAGATGTGTGCAGCTCAGCAGCTCACCCGGACTTTTGCACAGTTACACGTGGAAGGAGAGAAACCACCTATAGTGGTAAAGGTGCAAAAAGCTTGGAAACCAGTGCTCTGTGCTGGGGAGGTCGGGAAGAAACCCCCCTTCTCCTAAGGGGAGCACTCCCCGTGGGGTGTCTGGAGCAGGACAGGGACACTGGGCAGGAGAGGTCTCAGCTCTGCTGGGAACCTGCTTTGCAAACAGCTGAAATGATTCCCCACTCCTGACACCAGGCTCAGGTCTGTCACCCAAGGTCCTTGCCCCCATTCTGTGTTTTCACCCTTGCCCCAGCACGGGGGAGAGATAAAAGCAGCGGACTGAGCTCTGCTGCTGACATTGGCACGTTGTTTTTAAATGCAGAATATTTATGTCCAAGTGCATCCCACTTTTTCTGCTTCAGCTACAGTGGGTCAGACCTAACACAAGCCCCAGCCATGAAGAAGTGCCTGAGGCATCTGGACCACAGAGAAACGCAGATGGGCGACCACAGCCCACGTGGACAACGCTCCAAAGCTGCTCGTCCGCATCGGAAGCGGAGAAGCCGCCCAGAGAGCAGCGTCCCGGGGCAGCCGGCGCTGCATCCTCCTGCTCCAGACAACACCCCCGTGAGCCCAGAGCCCGAGGGGCAAGGGGGGGGCTGTGTCCAACTGGCCACCCAGCGAGAATCCCCGTCAGGCAGCCGCGCGGCGCTGGGCACCCGAGAGCCAACGACGCGTGGCTCCTGTGGAAAAGAGCTTGGAAAAGTTGCTGAATGTTTCGGTTCCAAAACGCCTCCAGAAGAGGAACGGAGGCTCGTCAGGAATGCAGTCCCCAGGGCTTCTCAAATACATTGGTTTCCTACTTTCCTTTTTATAGGGAATGATCCGTTTGATACATTTACATAATACCATAATCTGGAGGAATTTCTGTCTCTTCCCTCCACAGACATCCTCCCCCCGGAGAACAAAACCGTCTCTGTAACGGCAGCAGGCTCTGTGGATAAACACTGCTCCTGGGGACAATTTTCCTTAATTAGAAGTATGTTAACAGGACAGGCATGAAGACAAACTCCAGCCCTGAGGGCGCTGCCCGCAGGATGGACAGACAGACACCCCACAGCCCCTGGGGGTCCGGCACAGCACCTCCCGCCTCGCCCCAGCTCCCAGAACAGACCCCTCCTTGTGCAAGGAGACACCACCTCGAGCCTCGCTGCTGATGGAGCAGAGGGAACCGTGGACAGACGGACACCGGCCCACAGAGCCACCACCATCACGTCAACCTTGGTCCCTCAGAAAAGGAGGCTGAAAACTAAATAAATTTAAATCTCTTCTGTCAAGCTGTTGAGTTTGGGGGAGGAGCCACTGGGTGGAAGCCGGTGGCCCACGTCCAGGACATCTGACTCGGCACTCGGAAGGATCCTCGTGGTGTTGGAGCACACGCCTGCACAAGCCAAACACCCCCCGGGAGGTAAAATCGGCCCCCTCTGGGCTGCCCAGTGCCCCGGTCACTGGGGAGATGTGGGACGAAGGTCCCAGCCTGGCCAGGCCACCCTGGGGGCAGCCGGAGCAATGGAAGATGCTGGAGCATCCCCAGGGAGCCCCAGGCTGTCTGGACTCCTGGCTTGCACGGTCCCTGTGCCTCGGACCTCTCCCACACCAGGCACTGCCCCAGCCTGACACCCCACTGGGCTGGGGACACCCTGGGCAGCTTTTTGTCACCTTCCTCCCTGGTCTCAAAGCTGCCCCTTGCCGCATCCGGGCTTGGCCCTGCAGCATCCCTGAGCTGTGGCACCGGAGGTGGGAAGAGCAGCAACAGAGACGGAACAACCTCCATCTCAGCTGCATGGAGGGCAGCCAAGGGACCACTAATTACTCTGCCTTAATGAGGCCATTCCACAGGCAAAAATATTCAGCCGATGGAAGGACAGGGCACTTGGCTTCCTTCTGGGTGAGAGGAGAGAGACACAGGCTCGACGGGAACCCGGGGAGCTGTCATTGGGATGATGTTGGGGGGCGGGGGGACAAGAAAGCAAAGATGGGGCCAATCTGGGCAGAGATGATCCCCGCAGAGCTTGGCCACAGTGCGGTGAACCCGGCACAGGCACGGCAGGCAGGGTGCGGGACAGACAGACGGATGTGTGTAGAGCTAAACATGCTCCTGTCCATCTGAAATCAAACCCGTCCCCGTGCGCAGGAGGGTCCCAATTACTCAGGACATTAATTTCACCCTTTTGTCTCTAGAAACATGGGAACGCAGCTCACCCCATGCTCAATGCCTCACGTGAGGACCTCAGAGGGCTGCTCTGGCTCAGGAAGGCAGAGAAGACCCTTCCCTGCTCTGCTACCACAGCCCAGGGGACTGGGGTGGCCACGAGGAAGGCAGACGGCAGCTCGGGCAGCAGATCTGGCCGAGCCCATCCCACATGTGGGGAAACACTGAGGGGTAAAGCCAGAGGTGCTGGGCAGGTCCCGAGCAGATCTCTGGGATGAACTGAGATTGGCAGGCACTTTGTTACCAGAGTGATTAAAATCATCACGGCCTCGACCCCTCCGAGGCAAAGAGCTGACGCGCTGGTGTGAGCACACCGGCCCCAGTCGCTGAGCCCATCCCTTGCTCTCATGCGTGGCTGCTACGAGAACAGTCAGAAACAGTTAAAAAAAATACCCCAAACCAGAAAGAGAAAGGCATCAGCAGATGAAATTGCCAATCATCCTGCTCTTCTGCCAAGTGAGTTCACATCGGAGCCTCTTTCTTGGCTAGGATGAGGCAGCAAGGAAGAAAAATAGCTTTCCATGCAAAGTGAGGAAAGAAATGTACTTGGATTCCTCTGCAGAGCAACATCTCCCTGAAATCAATTTGTCCCAAACCCTACAGCTCTTCTGCTTATTGGCAAGAGGACAGGTCATTACGAGTAACAGGCCTGAAATGGAGTCAATGAAAACAACCTCCCAGACATGCTTGTTTAGATAGATGCTGCCCAGGAAGGTATTTTAATAATGGCCAGATTGCCATCGTTTAGGGTTTATAATGCACTCGGGATCAAATGTCCTGATATTTCAAACCCCTTCCTGGGGGCTTGTTTTAGAAAAGAAAAAGAAAACAACAAACCTTAAAACAAGAAATAATAAATCAAGGAGCCTCTACAGCCCTTTCCCAGCAGCCCTGGACGCGTCCCGCCGAGCGGCCGGCATTCCCGCCGGCTCCGCCTGGGAGCCGAACGCAACCCCCAGCCCGAGGCCAGCGCAGCCCCGGCCCCGCTCCCGTGGGACCGGCAGCTATCGGGGGAGAACCAAAGCTCCGGCACCTGGGCTCTGGGGCCACGGTTGGCAGCGCTGGCACCAGCCACCTCCCGGCACAATAAATGCATTCAGCACGACAAACCCTGGCAGCGCGGGGCTGCCGGTTCTGACCGTGCAAAAAAAGTCACGAGTTGGCCAAGGAAAGGGGAAAAAGAAAGAGAAAGAGACAGGGAAGGAGCTGGGGAAGGAGACGCACCAGGGGACCCACTGAGAAACCAGGTCTTGGTCTCCAGACACATGTTCTCCAGTATTTTTCCACGGTGAAAGGAAAGAACTCCTGCCTTTTCCTGAAAGCCGAGTATCGCTCGCTCACACCACGCTGGAGCCGAGGCTTTAACGCCGCTCACGCAAATGCCACGGAGGCCGAGAGGCGGCCGGCGCGGGGTCAAGCAGCTGCCAATCACCGGTGTCAATTAACAGCGTCCTCTTAAGGAGGGCTCCTCGCAGGGTCGCCCGCTCCACCTGCTCTCGCCCCCAGAGCCCTCTCTGCAGGCTCTGGGGAGGTGTCACCCGCTTCTTGTGTCACCTGTAGGGACCAGGGTCACAAATCCGATGGAAGGTTGCACAAATCCAACCGAGCAGAGCAGAGCCCTGCTTCCCTCACCCCCTCTGACCCAGCACCTGGCTCCGAGGCGGAGCTCAGCGGTCACCACGGCACCACGTGCCCCCCAGCAGCCAGCCCCCCACGAGGAGGGCAGGGGCAATGGGTCGAGCTGGGGGAGCAGAGGTTCCCGACCTGGCCACGGGACGCAGCCAGTGTTCTGCACACGTCCATCTCAGCAGAAATGGCAGCAAGGAATTTAAAAACCAAGGGACTCGCTGCTTCCCCGGCAGAGAGCGAGGCCATGGACCAGCCAGGGTCCAGGACCAGCCAGTGTCCAGGCAGGAGCTGCCTGGCACCACCCCAAGCCCAGACAGGACCTGCACCAGACGCTCTGCACCTGAGGAGCTCAGGCAGCCCTGGCCCTGGGGCTGCTCAGCCAGGAGGACTGAGCCACACGAGGGCCTGGAAGCAGATTTGACACTTTTTTTTTGGTGTGTTGTTTTGCTTTGGGATTGTTTGGAAGCCCAACTCCAAACGAATAAGGACATTGTCTTGGGAAACACGTGGAGGCTGGAATCTGGTTGAGAAAACCCACGGGACCAGGAAGTCTCAGGAGATCAAGGATTAGCCACCAAGCGAGGTGGATCTGCAGGGCCGGGCAGGAGTCCTGCCCGGCACAGGCTCCTCT
Organism: Megaceryle maxima; assembly: GCA_024605025.1. Classification (NCBI taxonomy): domain Eukaryota; kingdom Metazoa; phylum Chordata; class Aves; order Coraciiformes; family Cerylidae; genus Megaceryle; species Megaceryle maxima. Next base: position 10,143 of record JANHGN010018508.1, read on the forward strand.
GCTTGGCATGGGTTGGAGCAAAACCTGTTCACCAGCTGTCCCCAGCCCTACACGGGCAGCAAGGCTGGGTCTGGAGGGGTCCCAGGTGACGATGGGGGGCTCATGGGGAGACTGCTGTGAGCAGACAGCAGGTGCTGGTGGAGCGAAGCCCCTGGAGGGTGGCTCTCCCCTGCGCAGGCACGAGCCGTCCTGGCCTCGAGCGCAACGCGCGGCGCCTGCCAGGATCCTCCCCGGCCAAAACAGCGCTGGGTTTTCACACTGAGCAGAGGACAGGGAGAGTGGAGAGGGAGGAAGGACAAGACAAGTTCCCCTTGTTGCAATTCAGTGTTGGCAGGAGGGACGAGCCCTCCTCAGCACTGCTCCCACACCATCGCACACGTCCTCGTGCCCCGTCCTCCTCCGGCTGAGCCCAGAGGCTGCTCAGCAGCCAGAGAGCTGCTCCCAAGGGAAGCCAAGCTCCAGGAGCTGGGCAGGAAGGTGCCACCTCTGAGCTCGTCACAGGGATGGGGACAGGCTGAACCCCTGCCCAGTGAGGGGCCACTGGCACCAAGCCCCACACACCCTCCCTGTCACCTCCATGCTGCAGAGGTCCCCAGGGCTTCCCAGTCACCACAATCGGTTCCAACTCTTGGCAGAGAGAAATAGTTCAATTCCAACATGAGGTGGTTTTGGTTTGTTTTTTTTTTTTTTGTAAGAGAAATAGATGGAAGACTTCACCAGCCTCTGATTTTTAGTGTGTCCCTGGAAAAAGACCCCGGGGTAAGGAACCGGCCAGCTCAGATCAATGGAAAAAATCACTGCCTGTGAAAAATGTCCACGGGCAGCGCTTCTTTGGGAACCAAGGGACAGTCGCCATGAAAAAGTGCAGCAGTAACTCAAGACTGTGGAGAGAGAAAAGGGTTTAGCAGTGCAAGGAGCAGGAGAAAAGCAAAGCTTTGGAGTGCAGCAGGTCTTGCCAAGCCCTGTTAATAGCATCCATTTAACACATCTCCCACCACACAAGTGACACTAATCTCTCCGCAGGAAGGGAGCGGGGACAGGCAGGCCGGGAAGCAGGGCTGCTATCGGAGCCGGGCTGTGACATCTCACCAGCCCAGACCTGCCCTCGACAGCTGGGGGCTGCCAATTTCCAGCCCTTCAGCATCAGTCTTCCCCCATCAAATGCCAGCTCAGGCCCCACGAGCAGCAGGCACCAGGGAAGCCCAACTCCCGCTGTTAGCAGATAATGCCATAAAGCAGCAAATAAAGAGAGAAACCGCTAATTGGATTCACAGGTCTCTCCAGTGCCCTGACAGCGAGGAGCAGGGGAGTGCTCATCACACCCCCCAGCGTCACACCCAGAGCTGGGGGAATCTCATTTCTCCACTCGTTTGTCCTCCCGAACAAAACCTGCTCTGCCAGGACGTTTCCCTGCACGTCACCGACCCCCGCTGGCCCAGGCGAGGCCACATGGGCACGAACGCAGCCCCACACCAGTAGCCACCCGCCAAGCCCAGTAGCCACCCGCCAAGCCCAGCACGGAGCCGCAGCCTGCCGGAAGCACGCAGCAAAACCGGGTAAGGACCATTCCCTCAGGAAACAGGAATAAAAAGGAACTGGTGCCACGCAGCTGGAGGAGAGACCCCATTGCAGCTCCTCTGCAAGCAGCCTCCATCCAATGGCAGTGGGGCCCACACGCAGGAGCTGCTGGTTGCCCCTTCCTGGGGGATGGGAACGCTGCCTTCATCCTGGGACAAGGGCAGGTGCTTCTCCATCCTGGTCAGCTGAGTTCCCCTCTTCCCACCCTGAGCTATCACAGCTGATCAGAGCAAGCAAAGCAAGGCATCTTTTCTTGTCTGGACTTGAACACATTCTTATTACAAGCTCCCTGCCCCTCCTGACCATAATTAACAGGTCGTGTCTCAGATTAACTTCCTGGAGCTACAGAAGCCCGACCAACCGCTCCCAAACCTGACGGCCTCATTCGGGTACAGCCGAGGGGCTGCGGTTGCTGCTGCAGGTCCTGATCCTGCACTGACATCTCACCGCTGCTTGCTCGTGGTCAGGGTGGTTGGTCCTCCTGCAGCCACCTCGATCCACGAGCCAGGTCACCAATCCCTGGGGCTGCTGCACCCTCAGCCTCGCACCGTCCACAGCCAGGTGAAGGCGCCTGGGAAACTCAGGACCCTCCCAGTGTGGAAACTTGGCTGTGGAAAGGCACCCGGGCTGACTTTCAACACCCTGCAACCTCCCAGCTGAATCCCAGCAGTTTCCCTTCCGCTGGGCCAAGCCGCAGCTCACGTGCCGTCCATGAGCCACGGCCTTGCTGCAACTCCCTGCTCAGGAAATTACAACCTTAAAACGGAGCTTGCTGGGAAGAAGCAGCGGTGAGCAGACAGAGCTTTACACGGTGCTGCCGCCTGCCCCGCCGGTGAGCTCCAGGGAGGCCAAACTCAGCCTGAGGAAGCCTTCAAAAAAGAAGCTTGTAAATCAGACCTCCTTAAACCATCGCAGGGGGAGCAGAGCGCAGAGCTGAGCCCCGTCTTGCCTAATTTCAGGCTATCGCCTGCAAGAGCAAAGGGTGAGGCCTCTCCCTAAAAATACACACTGCCCTAAAAATACACAGTGCAAGCTTAAATTAACCACCCTGCCCACACCCGCGGCCGGGCGCAGTGGCCGGAGCCTGCCCAGCCTCAGCCTCACAGCAGCCCAAGGGACCCTGGCTCACACCCCACCTTTCAGCCAGGGCTTGGGCCGGCTGCCCCTCACCAGCCGGGCACCACCACATCGACACTGCCACCCGTGACAGAGAAACGCCCTCGGCGGTTTTTTCACTCGTGGGGTTTTTTTTTCACGGCATTTACTCATTCGCAAAGTTGCGTTCGCACACGTTCAGCTCATTTGCTGGGTCAGCCGTTGCTCATCACGTCACGCCACCCACAGCCCTGCAGGGAGGGGATCGATCCCTCTTGCATCAGTCTGCCCTGGGTGCATCTCAAAATTCCGGAGGCAGAAGCCAGCGGGAGGACGATGCCAGGGAAGCCGAGGGCTGTGAAATCTGATGGAGATGCACCGTGAACTCCAGAGACGCCCAATCCCACCCCGCCTGGCTCGGTCTGTGGTTTCATGGGATAAAAGCAGCCACAGTACAGCACTGGGAGCAGTTTCCACTTCCTGGCTATGGCACCCACCCACCTCCCCTCTCAGGGGGACCCCACCAACCCCGCTGCTCTGCACCTGCAAGAACACACCAGGAAGGTGCCTGGAAGCCCACAGCTTCTGCCGGGACATCTCAGTGGGCACGGGCCTGAGGCAAAGAGCCCCAGAATCCCAGCAATTAACTCCTTCCCCTTCTGATTGCTGAACTGGCACCAGCAAGCCCAAACAAGAGACAGAGCTGTAACCACACTCGCTACGGCCGGGGAGACGCACGCGGCATGAAACCACCGTCTGCCACTCACGCCGGTGACTCACGCGGCCGCCTGATGGGAGGCACTTGGATTTTGTTCTGTCACCTCTTGGGGTGGAGACCAGCACTTGGGAATACAAGGTGAAAATCAAAAGAGGAAGCAACAAGAACTGCCACCCCCAAACCTGCTCCGCAGGAACCATGCTGCTCCTCACCGTATCGTTCTTCCTCGTGTACTCGCACAAAGAAACCACAAAAGCTGCTAGAAGCAGTAAGAGGGAAGGAAAGGGAGAAGCCACGTTTGTGCTGGAGCCTCGGTGCCTGGCCCCGTGGAAAGCCACCTCCTACCAAAATATACGATGCTTCGGGGGTTGAAAGGAGATGGGAATTGGGAGCAAGGTCCAAAGGGAAGCACTCACGGTGTAGGCTGAGGGAGATGTTGATGGAGCGCTCCTCCACGAAGCCCTTCAGGTTGGGGATCTTGGCACACTTGAGGACGGTCTGGGAAGCGCTGTCGCCCACGTGGACCCAGCACACTGTGTCTTCAACATAGTTGAAGTCCATGGCCGTGGTCTGCTTGGCGCTGGTGGGGGTGATGTTGGGCACGGGGGCTCCGCTCAGGTAGGTGGCCAGGATGTTCTGGGAGTTGGCGATGAGCAGCACGGGAGGGCGATCCACGGGCTCTGGTGGGGAAAGGAGGGGAGAAGGGTGGTCACAGCAGAGCACCTGAAGCTGATGGCCCTGAGGCCGTGTCAGCCTGCAGCCCGAGCCTTCTGCTCTGGTGAAAACAAGACTGTGACATGCAGCCCAACACGGGCAAGAATGCAGAAGAGTCCTCAGGGAAGTGAAGAACCAGGGGCGGGGGTCCACAGGAGAAGACTACGGTTTGTGGAGCTGCCCAGAAGCCATACGCTCCTCGTGCCAAGGCTCTCACCATTCTTGGCTTTGCAGGATCTGTTGTCGGGCTGCAGGAGGTACCCTTCGACACAGCTGCATGTGTAGGAGCCCTCGGAGTTGGTGCAGGTCTGGCTGCAGGTCCCGTAGACAGTGCATTCATCAAAGTCTGGAAAAAAAGAAAAAAAACCCCAAGGTTTGGACTAGCAAACACGTCTCCTTCCCTGCCTTAAGATGGAATGAGGTGTTCCCCTTCTCCAAGGCAGAGCTGCAGGGGAGGATGCGATCCCTGAGCTGAAGGGATGGTCACCACGGTCTCGGGGGAATCCCTGGCCAGCATCACCTCACGATACCTGTGGGCAACCCCCAGCTTTCTGCTCCAGCATCAGCAGCAAGGCCAGTCCCAGCCTCACAGATGAGCTTTTCCAAGGCCTCATTATCCAGTGCCCCTCCTCCCCACTCTGCAAAATCTGCACCTCCATTTCCAGCCTGAATTTCTCTAATCTTCAGCTTCCAAACACCCGGCTTGCACGCTGCTCTTTCTTCTGCCAGATGAAAGAACAGTCTCCACCGGCGAGCTCTTGCCCCAGAGGTGTGTGCAGGAGCTGATAAAAGCCCCTTTCACCTCTACTCAAAGGAATGAAAGAGACAGAGCCACTGCAATCTCTCACTTCCAGCCTTGTTTCCAAGCACATCGCTGAGCTGATTGCTCCTCGAGGACCCTCTCCCATTTTCCAGCATCCTCTCTGAGGCACAGGCACCGGGAGCCCAGCAACGGCCCCTGATTCCACGCACAAAGGCAAAGCCTTTCCCTGACTCCCTCACAATGTTCCTCACCCAGGCTTTCAGGAGCTGCATCCATGGCAGCCAGCAGGCAGAGTCCCATCCCCTCAGCCCCTGTGTCACCCCCAAAGGTCAGGCTCTGCCTGACCTTGGCACAGCCAAGCCCCAGCACTGCTGCTGAGACGGTGGCATCGGCCACAGCCCAGAGGAGCCACCAGCACCGTGCTGGGGGTGATGGCTCTGCCCACCCTGCACCGACCTTTGCAGGTCCTCCGGTCCTCGGCCAGCTGGAAGGAGTTGTTGCAGTAGCAGGCAGGTCCGCTCAGCGTCGGCACGCAGTGGTGCTGGCAGCCCAGCGCCGTGCAGTTTGCCAGTTGTTCTGCGGAGACGGGGAAGATGGAGAGGAGAGGATGTCACCAACAAGCAAACAGGGACAGAGTGGATGCCTGACTCCCAGCGCCGGGTGAAGGCACCCCTCCAGGCTTTGCTGGGGGGCTCCACGCTGTTCTCCCACTCCCCAGCAAGGAGGGAAGGATCAAGACCCTCAGCAGAGGGAGGGGAGGCTGTAATGCACACATGGCAGCTCCATGAGATGGGGGCTGAGCAGCCCCAGCCTCCAAAGCTGTTGACTCAACATCACTTCCTATGGGAAGCCCACTGCAGCTGTGGCCAGCCAAGACCTGACGCTCCTCAGGGTGCTCTGGGGCATCCAGGGAAGGCTGCCCAGGGCAGTGGTGGAGTCCCCAGCCCTGCAGGGGTTCCAAAGCCATGGAGATGTGGTGCTGAGGTGTGATTAGTGGTGACCTGGCAGTGCTGGGTTAATGGTTGGATTCAATGATCTTAAAGGTCCCTTCCAACCAAAAGAATTCTGTGATTCTCTCTGAGAGAGTCTCAGACAGACTTTGGATCCACCACGGCCGTCCCAGGGGACACAGCAGTCACCCAGCCACGAGCTCTCTGGACCAAAACCATCAGCCCTTTCACGTCCCCCTTCGCAGCCAGGGCTGGCCCAGGGAGCAGTGCCCAGGCGCTGCGAAACCCCTGCCCCACGCATGTGGAATTGTTTAATAAGCCAGGCGGGGCCTGGCCGAGCTGTTTACAAGGTTTATCAGCTCCGGCAGGCCCAGCTATTCATTTCAGATTCTTATCTCTCAGCTAAAGCACCACATGCATCAAAAAAAGAACCCAAGCCCAAGAGTGGCTGGTCTGCAGGAGGGGGACAACGGGGGCTGTTTCAGCTCGGAGGCTCCGATGGCATTTGCAGCCCCGCGAAGGTTTGCGAGGGCAGCGGAGGCTCCTCGGCTCCTTGACGGGTCTCTGCCTCTCGTCAGGATGCCGCAGAGGGAGCGGGATGGGGCGATGCTCCAGCAGCTGGAGCACGAACCGGGGTGATCGCTGGTCTCCCCGAGCCCGGGGCGGAGGCGGGTTGGGGCTCAGAACCAGCTGCGAGGAAATGCCTCGCCAGGGCTGGGCACAGGGGACCTTGGCATCCGACACATCGAGGGCTTACGTCCTCGACGTGCCCAAACCCGTGAGGAGCAATTGTCCCGACGTGGAGCCTGCCTGCACCCAGCCCTCGCCTCATGCGCGCTGGCCACGTGCTGCCCAGCTGTGAAAAAACAGATCCCACTTAGGTAATGAGAACTATTAGCAAAATATTAATTGTCAGCTCAGGCACAACTGCAGAAGCCGCCCCGGGCTCCTCCTGTGCGAGCTGGACAGCAGAGATGAGCTCGATCCCAGCTCCTGAGCCCGGGAGGGAGGGAGCCCTTCGGGGCAGGGAATCCCACGCCCTGCTCAGGCAGGAGCCCTCAGCCCCCGGCCGGGGAAGGGATGGGGAGGGAAGAAAAGTGCTCGCTGCTCGCCCAGAGTCTGCAGAGACCCAGCTGCAGGGGTCAGCCCGGGACACGTGTTTCTGAGACACTAATCTGTGCCCCAGCGAGCCGGCACACGCTGATTTAGGGAGAGTTTTTCAGCAGGATTAGCAACAGGAGGGGGGACAAAGCTGCTGAGAATTAGGAAAAAAACCCAGGTTGGTATCTCTTATCTGAAGCAGAACCCCAGCCCTCCAAGCTTTTAAACCCAGGAGACAATGCAGCTCTTTACTGGCCTGCAGGCTCAGGAATGATGGGCATGCCACTCGCAAGCGGCTCTGGCTAATCTCTGGAGCCGCTACCGGCCAGCCCGGCGCTGAGCGGCCCCGGGAGAAGGGAGCGTGGTGGCACCGGGGCCGTTACACAAAACCACTGTGGGGCTCAAACCGTCCGGCCACCAACCGGGGACAACCGGGGAGCTCATCAAGCTGAGCCAGGAGAGGTTTAGGTTGGGTAGGAGGAAATGTTTCTTCGCTGAAAGGGTTCTCAACCATTGGGATGCTCTGCCCAGGGCAGGGGTGGAGTTGCCATCTCTGGAGGCATTTAACTGGCGTGTGGAGCTGGTGCTGAGGGATGTGGTTTAGTGGTGAGCTTGCAGCCTTGGGTCAAAGGTTGGACTGGATGATTTTGAATTTCTGTCCAACCAAAGACATTCTGTGATTGATTCTGTGATTCTGTGACTCTTCCCACAGCAGGGGAAGACAGGAGGTGAGGGCAGTACCTTGTGGGGCAGCCCCCCCACACCGCCCCCCTCCCCAAGACACGTACCCCGGCAGTGCGGCCCCTCGTCGGAGCCGTCGAAGCAGTCGTGGAGCCCGTTGCAGAGTTTGCTCATGTGAATGCAGAGCTCCGTGCCCAGGCAGTTGTGCTCGTTGGGCTGGCATCGGGACACTTTGCTCTGAGGACCTGCAAGACAGCGAGAGGCAGAACTGTCACCAAAGGGAGCTAATAGCTCTGCAACCCCATCGTCTGGAGGAGACACCCCAGACCTTGAGGCCCTCACTCGGTGCTCTGCCATGGCTCTCCAGCAATGACCATCACCTGGACGTGGCCTCACACGGCCAGATTTTGGGTAAAAGCTCTTAAGGCAGGTGCAGGGGTTCAGGGAACCTTGTGCTCCCCAGGACATTCATGGCAACATTTCTTCAGCAGCCACTGGCCAACACTGCCCAGAAGCCAGGGTGTGAGTGCACCTCGCTTCCCTCTGTCCAGACATAAGTTAAATCCTCCTTGGTTTGGGTTCTCCTGCCCAGCACAGGTCCCACAACAAAAGCAGCACCCATGTAGCAAGGCCAGTCCCAAACCCTCTTGGCTCCCACAACAGCTTCAGGCCAGAAAAGGCCACCAGAAAAGGCTCAAATCAGGCTCTGCTGCCTCCAGCATCCCAAGCTCTCCCGGGAGGAAGCTCATTAAGGGGATTTCCCTTTCAAAGCACGGAAAAGTGTGACCCATCTGGAGCCAACATCCCCTTTGCCATCACTTCTGCAGCACACGGCCCGAGCGGGAGCATCGTGTGAGAGGGAAGGAGCCCCAGAGCACCTGGGGGGACTGGGACCCTCTGCCCAGCCCCAGAGCCCACTATTGGTGAACACGTGCCCACACTTGGGAATGAACCAGGTTGTCGGGCTGGGGTCCCAGGAGGAAAGTGACCCTGACCCTCAGCAGGCTCCCTGTTTGGAGCTCCTGTGGGTCACATCCACTGCAGGCTGCCCAGACAGACAGCTCTGGGCACCCTCACTGCTGGCAGGGGTGGGGGCACAGGGGGTCGGGCAGTGTCAAGCACCCCGAGCACATCCTCGGGTGCCAACGCGCTCTTTGTTAAGAGGCAGCTGCACAGGGAGGCTGGCAGGGGGTGGGTAAGAACCAGGGCTATGCAACACAAGGAGACTTAATCTCTATTATTAACTAGAAATATTACAAAGGAATCAAGGGTTTACTTTTAAGCTCCTCTGAAAAGCAGCACAGCAAAACAACAAAACACACCATAAATCGACAAACATCCTGAAACCCTGTTACAAGCTCCACCAACGCCCTGGCTCCGACACTGCTGAATTCACCCCAGGCTGGAAGGCAGCTGCCTGGGGGCAAAGCCTGGACGGCGAGTCCTGGCCACAGCCCTGGCTCGGCGTCAGCAGCCCAATGGCACGGCACGTGGACCAGAGAGCTCTGCAAAGCCCAACTCCACTCCGCAGCCTCGCCTCTCCTCCCTGGCCCCCGAGTTTGGCTCTAGGGCTGAACGCACGTTGTGCCAGCTCTCGCTGCAGCCACCCACCCGCCTCTGCTGAGTCGACGGCAGCACGCAAGCGAAACAGCGAAATCCCCTTCTGCGGGGAGACGGCGGCTGTTGGTGCCTCGCCCTCCCGTCAGCAGCCGCGCTGGCACGGGGACGGTGGCAGAAATAGCTGAGAGCTCCCCACGGACCAGCCCATCCTTCGTAGCAGGCGAAGCACCCGGTGAGCGCTGAGAAGGGCACCCACAGCTCATCACATGCTGAGCACTTGGTCCAGGTGTGGTCTTGTTTTAGACAGCTATTGAGACCAGCAGTCACCTTCAACTGAGACTTCACGGGTGGATTTTGTCCTAAATGAGCTCAAACTCTCCTTGGAGAGGAGCGTTACGTCACACGCTGCTCAAAGAGTTCAGCCCAGTGCTCCGAGTACCGGCACCTCCTCCTCCAGCACTGTTCCTGCCCCACCATCCTGCTCCCAGCCAGCGAGGGTTCAGTGTCACCCCCTGCGAGCTGTTGCTGACCAGCTACGCTAGACTTTAATCACCACCCATCAACTTTAATCCCCAGCTCCCGGTGGATGCTGCTCTGGAAGGGGCACTTCAAACCCCTCACAGAAGGTCCCCAGGCCTGCCACAGTGAAAGAAGCGTCCTTCACTCCCAGCAGGACACGCAGGGGCTGGAGCGTGGCCAGGGAAGGGCAATGGAGCTGGGGAAGGGGCTGGAGAACAAGGGTGCTGAGGAGCAGCTGAGGGCCCTGGGCTTGTGCAGCCTGGAGAGAAGGAGGCTCAGGGGAGCCCTTCTGGCTCTGCCAGCTCCTGCCAGGAGGTTGGAGCCGGGGGGGTTGGGCTCTGTTCCCAAGAAACAAGCATCAGGACAAGAGGAACCGGCCTCAAGTTGCCCCAGGGGAGGTTCAGGTTGGAGCTGGGGAACAATTTCTTCCCCTCCAGGGCTGCCCAGGGCTGGCCCAGGCTGCCCAGGGCAGGGGGGGAGTCCCTGGGACCCCTGGAGGGGTTTCCAAGCCCCCCATGGAGCTGTAGTGCTGAGGGCCAGGGGTCAGTGGTGCCCTGGCAGTGCTGGGGGAGTGCTTGGACTCAATCTTAAAGGTCTCTTCCAACAAAAATGATTCTGTGATTCTACGAAAACCTCCTCCCCTTTTGTCCATCTGCTCCGTGTGAAGCGACTTACTCAGGGCTGCTGGCACATGCAGCCCTTTCTTGCACAAGAGGTGCCCGAGGAACAGAAACCTAACGGGCTCCAGATGCCAGATCACTCCCCTGCACACGGGCTGCGTGTCAAACACGTTCCCGTGTGTTTCCAGTTAGCCAGCTGGCTCAGCACTGGGGCGATGGGCTCCTCCAGGACAGGGGATACAGAGCTCGGGACTCCCAGGCGCCGTCGCAGCCACTGAGGCCACCGGCTCTCCTGTCCCCAGCCCCAGGCCAGGGACCCTGGCAGAACATTTCCAGAAGTTTCTTACCAGGTACCACTTGACAGCTTTTGCTTCTCCCAGGGAGCTGAACAGCAGCATTATCCAGGCACTGAGATATTGGAAATTAAGGGTTAATTAAGTAGCATCAATGTACAGTCTGAGAGAATGAAGGCACCGAAATAAAGTGCACAGTTCATCAGTCAAAACTGATCTGCTGTGTCCATTATTGCCCTGCAAAGAGCCTGGATCAAACTACTTATCACAAACAGCGCAGGATTAATCTACAAGCCACTTTGTTTGCTTTTGACTGTGTTGGCACACTAATAAATGAGCCAATTTATTACATGTGACAAGCTTGTGGTACACCCCAAGGAGCTGAATTAGGCAGGAATTTTTAACCTCTAAAAACCACCTGGGAGAAAAAAAAACAAAAAAGAAAAAAACCAAAAAAGACAGAAAGAAGAAAAGCAATTCTTCCTCCTGTAAATGCAGCCTGGGGTTGATCTGGCAGCAGCCCAGAGAGACACGGAAGTGGGGGAACACAAGAGAAGGGGCAGGAGCCGGGAGCAGGATGGTCCTGGACGGCAGCAGCCGAACACCGGCGCAGCTCGGCCAGGATGGTCCCATTGGTGCTTCCTGGCTGTGCCCAGCGCCAGCGTTGCAGGAAGAGAAGAGCAAAGGCTTTGCACGCAACAGGCTTGCTCCAGACACATCCAACCCCAGCAGGACCACGCCAGATCCAGCGCCGGGCCAGTGAAGTGAGACGCAGGACAGGAGACCTGAACCTCGAACCCCTGAACTGCAAACATCCAAGCGACCAGAGGCCACGGACCCAGAAATTTGTCTGCAGTGAAGCCAACAGTGCCGCAGCCAGAGGCTCATGTGCCAGCAGCTCGGCCGTGCCGCTCGCAGGCAGAGCCCCGGCCCGGCCAGGGCACCCGGCTGAGCTGGGAGAGCTCCAGGCGTGAAGCCAGCTGGGCTGCAGGGGCCAGATGACGGCTGTAGCTCAGCCACAGCAAATCCATTTTTCAGAGCCCCTCATCGCCTTTGATTTTCAGCAGGATGGAGGCTCTAGTCCAAGATTTTTTTCCCCCAGGAAAGCTCTACAGAGTGAAAAAACTGACTGGGCAAGACTTGGGTATGAGCCTGTTCCACAGACAAGAGTGCAGCACCGAGCTCAGGACGGGAACCCTTCCTATGCTCAGCTAACACGTGAGCAAAGCCAGCAAATACTTAAAAGGATTCCCCAAGGAGGAAAACCTCACACATAATAGACAGCATTTCAAGAGACTGTGACACGAGTACATCAGTGCAACGTAAATAACTCTGCTGCGCTGCCAGGGCACGGAACGGTGCACCAAGCACCGGGCGAGAGCTGCGTTTGCAGTCCAGGCTTAAAAAAGAGATTAAATAATAGTAATAAAAGTCATTCCCTCCCTGCCAAAGAGATAAGGAGGGTGAGAACCTGCTGGAAGCCCCGGTGCCGAAGTGTCGTGAGAAAAGCTCACCCAGCAGTCCCAGAGATGCCAACTGGGCTACGAATCCTGCGAGTGCTGACAGGTTGGACTGCACTCGTACAAGCCCAGACAGGAATAGGTAGGAGCAGCAGCCTCCATGTGCACCCCGGCAGCAGCCTCCGTCCATACCCAGGCAGCAGCCTCCATCCACACCCAGGCAGCAGCCTCCATCCACACCCAGGCAGCAGCCTCCATCCACACCCAGGCAGCAGCCTCCATCCACACCCA
>JANHGN010018511.1:0-21262 GCA_024605025.1 Megaceryle maxima
TCTCTTCCCCTTTGGGGAGGGAGGGGGGTTAACAGAGAGCGTCTGTTAGGTCTAAGGGGTTGCCCTGACCCTAAACCGTGACAGGTGCTAAGGGATGCAGTTTTGTGGTGACCTGCCAGTGCTAGATTAACAATGGGACTTGGTCTTAAAGGTCTCTTCTAACTAGAATTATTCTATAATTCTCTGTTTCTTTAGAAGTTAATAATTTAAATTAAGTTTAACTGATTTTTTTTTATTTGAAGTAGAAATCATGAACTTTTTCTTTATGTAAATTTTTATTTATGTGATAAAGAAATTGACATATAGACCTCTAATCATTACAAATGTGTTGCACTTCTTGAAGCTTCAGTGTGGATAAAATATTCTTAGATTTTGATGTTCATGGGAAAATTGTAATGTGTGAGAAGCTTGCTTTTTTCACACATCACCATGGATTTGTATGGAACTATCAGGATGAATAGTAGATCAATCTTAAACTTCAGTTTTATTTGCTTTATATTTTACTGAGCTATAATATACCTGTGTGCAGAAAAGCTATAAATCCAGTTCAGGTGGACATTGAAACTTTAGACTTGAGTATACTGGAGTCTGAAATGAAAAAGAAATCCATAGAGTGTTTTCTTTTATCACTGCCTTTCAGCAGTTCAGTGATGTATGGGGATGCATAATGAGGGTCTACAGCAGAAATCAGATTATGTGGCACTTTTGCAAACTACCTTTTGCCTGTTATTCTCCAGATTGCCTAGTGGTGATCCAGAATGAAGAAAGTCAAAATAAGCAGCCTTTTCAGCAACCCCCTCTTACCCAGAAAAGCATATGCTATGAAACAGGAGGTATTTGCAGCGTGGTGAATTTTTGGTGATTGCACTCCACTGACTTTCATCAGGGTGCCACAACTTCTAATACAACTTGGACTATGCCTGGCATTAGGTATGTATTAGCTGGTTTCAGGGTCCTAAAAGTCAGAGAATGTTGTTATATTTAATCCAGTGCTACGTGTTGGTCTGGTTTGGAGTACTAAACTAGAGGACACAATCTTAAATAATCACAGAAGGTGTTTCAGAAGGTAGTATATCATAAAATCAAAGGAAAACAGCTTACTTTATAAGTTTCCATTAACTGCTAAAATAATTCCTACATCCCAGGAAACACTTCCAAAAGGTCACACTTTTTCTTTTTTCTTTTTTCTTTTTTTTTTATTTGTGCCTTGCACCTGGTAATTATGGACATTATATGATGTTTACANNNCATAAAAAACTTTGAGGTCTCATAACCACTTCTGGTTTCAGTATTCAATCCATCACAAGAAAATACCCCAAAAACATTGATCCTCCATGTAAGGATGAAAGAAGCATCGTACTTGGCTTCAAAAACCCTTTTGCAAGTCATCTTTGTATACTCAGAGAGCATACAATAATATTGAAGGTATAGGTGAAGAGTGGGTTTGTAGCAGTAAAACAGAGAAGAGATCTTCAGCAGTCCTACCTTGCTGAAGGTTCCAAAGGGAAATAATAAAAAGAGGAAAACAAAACAAAACAAGACAAATCATAGAATCATCAGGGTTGGAAAGGACCTCTAAGATCATCGAGTCCAGCCTTCATCCTAACACCTATCTATCCATTAGACCATAGCCTCAAGTGCTACATCCACTAATTTTTTAAACACCTCCAGGGATGATGACTCCACTACCTCCCTGGGCAGCCTGTTCCAGTGCCTAACCACTCTCTCAGTGAAAAATTGCTTCCTAATATCTAGTCTAAACCTCTCCTGACACAACTCGAGGCCATTTTGTCTCCTTTTATCATTAGTAATTTGGGAGAAGAGACCAACACCAGCCTCACTAAAACCTCCTTTTTGGTAGTTGTGGAGAGAATAAGGTCTCCTCTCCGTCTCCTCTTCTCTAGACTATACAACCCCAGTTCCCTCAGCCTCTCCTCATAAGGCAAATCAGAAAAAAAAAAAAAACAAAAAACCCCCAAAAAACCCATAAAATGTACAAATAATTTTTATGTCCTAGCTTTCCTGTCTACAGCAGAAAAATCTATGTCACATTACCTCAGTGCTGACATTGCAACCTGCAGGGAGAAGGCTGGAGAAAAACAGAGACACAGGTTGATGTTGTATTCCAGTCTCCTAAGAAAAAGAGTATAAACCAAAACCATAAGTAATTGTTCTATCTCTGCAGACTGGTAAATCTGGATTAGCATTACTAGAGCAGGTCCACAGGTCTGTATCCAGCTGCAGGTTCCTGAAAGTATCTATCAGCTGTGATTTAGCTAATTTGTGAAAGAGCCTGGAGCTCTTTTTACCATTTCTAGCAGTAACAGCAAGTGTCTAACAACCAGGACTCTGATGATTTTAGCTAAATTCATTTTAATTTTGCTTCTGTTTGGATGACTGTGTGGTGTAGCACATTTTTATATTACTTTTGGTATGATAGTATAAAGAGTGACTCCAGGGTAATGATGCAAAATAGAGGAGTACAACCTCAGAAGAGCTGCAGAGGCTTCAAAAGCATGGGTACATGATGAATACAGAGGCTTTAGGACTATATTAATCACCAGTGCTCTGTTACTGGTTTTTAAAGGAATACAACCTTGGCATCTGCGTATAATTGGTTTTATTAAGGACAAAGAGAAAATAAACAGTCAACATACATAAAATACATTACAGAAATTCAGGTATAACATGGAATTGCAGAGCAATGAATAAAACCCAAAGTGTAGTGCATGTTGTAAAATGTGAAAGATTATCCCAAGGAGGATCATAGGATGATGAGGAAGAAACCATCACTATTACCATCATACTTCTCCTATTGAAGATCTCCAAAAGCTGATGACTCACCATAAACTTTGTTCCCTTCTTTTTGAGGAAGATTACCATCACCAGTCTTAGATGCACTGAAAATAGAGGGGTGCTTGAAGGATGAGCATAAAAACAGAAAATGGGCTATGTACAATTTTTCCATCCTGATCAAGGATTCCATCCATAATAAAACTGGCTTTGAAGACCTAAGCTAAGAAAGTGTAAAAACAAATTATTAGTTAGAACTAGTTGTAGGTATTTGGATTAAAAAATAAATTAAAAAAAACCAAAACAAATCCAGCTATATTCCAAAATTTCCATTCTGCATTGTCATAATCCACTTGTAACATCCAGCTATTAAATTATTATTTCAATCATAATAATAATGTTTTTAGTGAGGCATATCAAATCCTGAGTTAAATAATTTTATTTTGTAGAGTATATCTACATATACGCTTCAAAGAATATTTAACTGTGACATTAATTTTCTATTTTATGGATCTTATTAATGGTAAGAAGATATTGCTGTGAGAAAAATGGGAAAAAAATGTACTTGAAAAAATTGCTGAGGATGGGTAGGGTGTGTTTTAAAACACAGTATCATTTTTACTGGGAAATGGTACAACAGCAGTCCAAAACAGATCAGACGATTGATCTTCAGCAATGATCTATAACACTAGTTATCAGTCAAGACTTCCTCTTATGATTTTACTGTTGAGTTTCTGTACTCCATCTTCTTCAAAGTTAATTTATTTCACTATATGAATATGCCTGGTCCTCATCAAAACTTCAGGCTCAGAGACTAAATCATTTTTCAAAGCTTTCCAAGATTGACAAAAAAGAGCTAGTGGATAGCAAAATTTTATCTCAGTGGAAGTTCATGTGGACTACTACTGCATTTTCTAAAAAGTCTCATCTATAAATCTGAAAATTATTCACATTTTTATTCAATACCAACCCATAACTTCCCTCTAACTCTCTTAGAAATTTCCAGGACACTGAGAAGAAGGAATCACGGAAAAGAATCTGACACAATAATTTACAAGTGAGCTCATGGAGAAAAAAACCTGTGTCCTCTCTTACACACTGGAAACTTTGTATAAAACAAAACAAAGCAAAGCTTTAAAGAAGTGTAAAAAGTCAGCATGTCTTAAGTGCCTTCAAGCTCATGGACTGATGTTAGTAGTGTATAACATTGAAGACAGTTGAGAAAGATTATAATGTATATTTAATTCACTATTAATAAGAAGAACTCAGTCAGAGCTACCATTAAATATTAATATGTAGGTCTGAAAATGGATTAGATAACACAGTAGACCACTTGAGGACTTCGGGGACTCACGAAGTGGTTTGTTACAAACTTTTTATATCTCTGCACTCCTGAAAGGACTGATTGAACATTGAAAACAAATCATAAAAAGAATTCCTTCAGGAGATGAGATTACATTTTAAGATTATGAAAGCAATTGAACCAGGTATGAATAGGGCTAAACATGTATAGCAGTAAATGTGCTAATGCAGTATCATGATTAACACCCTTACTGTCAAAATAGAGTGGTCTTGTCTCTATTACCTATTTGTAGCAGATGCTGGACCATGACTGTTTTCTGAACCACATTTTGATATGTTAGTTAAAATGCCTCAGACTGGGACAGTGGCAATGGACAGTACCTACCTTTTAACCTAATGTCTGCTGGTTGTATAGTCACCATGACATTCTAATGCCATCTCTGGGGATGGAGACCTGCTTGAGCAGGCACAATAAAAGAGGGAGTCTTGTGGAGGTAAGGCAGTCCTGTTTTGGCTAAAACAACAGAAGCAAGCAGCTTTGACACGGATTTTGAAGGCTATAGTGTCTGAGTGAAGACCTTTGCTTATTAATGGCAAAATTAGTATTAAAGTGTACATCCCTAGGCGTGGTAATGAGCATAATGGAGTCCATGCTAAACATACATGACTATGTTACTCAAAAATATTTGTGAAACTGCTTCAGTGCAAGTCCTTGGGGCTCTGGCAGGCAAACATCACATTCTTACCCTTCGTTCAAGACTGTATTGCAATAAATCTAAGAAAGATATGCAGATTATTTTAGTTTAAATTTAGTTTGTATTATGAAGGTTAACTCCAAGTTTTGATAATTTTATTTTGGTTCTATGTTTGTTTGTTTGTTTGGGTTTATTTGGTTGGTTGGTTTTCTGTTTTGTTTTGTTTTGTTTTTTAATTTGTTTGGTTTTGGGTTTTGTTTTGCTTTGGTTTGGGTTTGGTTTTTTGTTTGTTTGTTTTTAGTTGATTTGTTCTGTTTTGCTTTTAAGTGAAGTTTCTCATTTAAAGCTAACTGGTTTATGTAGGTCAGTCATGAGACCTACATTAGACTACTAATCTGCTTATAGCCTGTAGTCCTGCAGTGTTAATAGAGCATTCTTGAAGTTTTCCAGTTATAACTGAAAATTATTAATCTATTATTACTCTGTTATTAAATTGTTAGTATATTATTACTCTAATCTTAATCATATTCATTGTATCTACTTGAGAACTGGCAATGGGCACAAACAGCATTTTGAGTTACAATATATAACTCTGATTTTAGTTATTTTCTCCTTCTTAAAATAATTGTAGCATTTAATCATTATTTAAATCAATTATATTTGAACTATTAAAATAATGTGCACTGAATAACTATTTAAAATACCAATAGTAAACTCACAACTGCAAAACCTGGATATACATTTATATTCTAGGTACCATTCTGGAAATCTTGCTTCAGATACTAAAATACAAAATCATGAGGGCATATGATATACTGCTGAGTTGGATGGTTATAGTTTTGTGGCTGCTGTCACTGACACAAATGTAGGTATTTGGCTCCCCAGTGTAAACCAGAGAATGATCATCTGCACCTAATGAACAGTAACTAATGGTTTGCTGCTCCGGACAATTAGTTTCACTAGTATGTTAGAACATAGTCAGGGTCATTCTTAAAAACAGATTGATGGTACAAGAGACATTCTTCTACCTAAGTAGGAAAATTCATTAATAACTGGAGCAACCAAAACAGTAGAGGCAGGTAACATTTAGTAACCTAATTATCACAGGTTTGGAAGGGATTAGAAATTAAAGACTACAGAATTACCCAATTATTCATTCATAACTGCCTATTTGTGTCTGGATTGTAGGTTGACAATATAGTTTAATCAACGGTGACTTCAATTTTATTTATATTCATGTAAAAAAGAATTCTGGGAAAAAAAAAAATCAGCACTACTACACCCTATAGATTAATTTCAAAATGTTCCCTATTTATTTCATAGGTGATTCTTGTTCATAGTTGCTGTTCAAGGAAGAAAACACTTCTGTGTTTCAAACAACAACTTACACTAATTGTTGAGTTTATATTGCATTATTTTTCAACTGCATTGTACACATCACTAAAAATGCAGCTTTCTTGTTATATAAAGCAATAGCAATGAGTGGAACTTTAAGAATAAAATTGGGCATAACGTTCCTACTTAGAGAAGCTTATTGTCTAAATTAGATGGAAAACATAATGAGAAATGGCAGCAGATCATGGAGGGATTGAAGAAACAAAATGGAAGAAAAAAGGGGAAACTCCCCTTGGGAATGTTGTTAGTGAAAAGTGAAGTAGTTCTTAATTTTCTTCTTCATTTTAACATATTTTTCATCTTACTTTGTTGTTGTTTTTTCAGTTTTTGTAAACATGTAAACAAGTGAATTCAGAAGAACAATGCCATTACAAGAATATTCTTCCCCTTCATCCCCCCCTAATCCTGTCATCACTTCTTTAATCTAACCTATTAAAATATTGTAAATAGAGGAATAGAGGCAAAGCTTCAGAATTCCCAGAAAGAGTAAATATTACACAGAGTTAGACTTAAAGTTAGTCTATGTGACAGATGTCAAGGTTTTGTTTTTTAACTATTCTGGTTTACTTGAATAGTGTTGTTTGTGTGGATATAAAGAATATTCAAGAGTTGACAATCTCAAAACCATAGGAAGCTGTGCAGATATGTAGGTAGGAAGAAAAGTTGGTATGCAGGTTGTGGGTTAAGAGACAGATAAGAATAGAAATAAGCCTACAGCTTTGCTGGTATTGTAACAATTAAAAACTTATTCATGTTTTTGTCTGAAATTAGGGCTATTAAATGGTTACCGAGTTACTGTTTTCATTATGAAAAGTTTGCTTTTTCTCCTATCTATAAAAGATTCTACTTCTGTTACCTTTAGCTAGCCTTGTATTCTTCAATCTCCTTGACACTTATGCATTTACTACTCTTCTTCACCTTTAGGACAGTAGTTAAAAGACTTTAGGCTTCTTATAAGTATGAAGGAAAAATGTTAGGAGAATTTAAAAATATTTTTATTGAACTGGAAATTAATCTTATAAGTAAATTTAAAATTTCTAGTCAAAATTAATTATCAGTCTGGCATGGCAGGATTTCTTCCTAAATTAGTATGCCTTAGGTTATTAGTCTAGTAGTAGCTCTTTAGATAGATGTGAAGTCCATATGCTTAGCTAGCCTATCTCTCTGACATCTGTGCAGTATTTGTACACAACTGCTTATGAACATATGCAAAAAAGCTTTATTTGTTGCAGAAGTGACCATCTGGTACAGCTTAACTAAAACATCTTATTGTTCTAGTTTTTGCTAAGAAATTGTTCTGGGTAAAGGTCACTGAATCTTACCTGCAATGCATGACTTCTTGTATTGTAATATTGCATTTATGCAAAGGATAATTGGAAAATAATGCATGACTTTTCAAAAAAGAATAAGGTTACCTTAAACCATTCAGGGAAAGTCCTCTGAATAAAAAAATGAGGAAATTCATTGTTCATGTGGATGCTAATTTGAGATGTGATGGAGTGTCTTCTTGATATTCCTATCTACTTCCATTAACTGGAGTGTTCATATGTGATCAGATTCAACTTCCCTTAATGTCAGTGGAAAAAAATTCTATTGATTTTAATAGAAACAATATCATATCTCGTATATTTTTCATGTTAAGTGAAATAAACACATTTGAGTATAATATAAAGGCCTTGTGAAGCAGAATAATATAAACTTGGGAAAATCTGTGGTACATTAGTTTCAGAGAAGAATTTTATGATAAAGGTTAACTGTGTTAGTAGAGATTTTAAATTTGAAATGCATCATCACATTACCATGACTGCAATACTGGTTAAGTATGATCCACACCAAAACCCAAAGCAGAGTTTAGATATATTATTTTAATAAATCATGAAGCTTTTCTGTGTTTGTGAAAATTAGAATAATTATATACTTGTCTATTAAAAGCAAGAATAGATCAGATAAAAAAAAACCCTGTTATGCATTTCTAAGTTGTTAAACATATATGGATATATTTCATACTTTCTTATCCCAAAGTATCACTGATATTAGAGTATAAGCTCAGTGCTCCTTAAAGTTACTTTCTAAGGGCCTATTGTCTTAGGATGGACCAAATATTCAGGTTACATGATGCTACTCTAATGTCTGTACACACATATTATTGATGCTATTATTATTCTATTTATGCTGTTCAACTGCAGGCATAATTATAATATTTTTTAATCTTTATGTCATATTCAGTACCTGTTCAGAGCAGGCAATAAAAAAAGACATGAGCAGAAGAAGAAAATCCATGATGAAACTCTGTCCTTGAATAAGTTATTTTATAGCTACCATTCCTGATTATTAAGTATGCAATTAGTAAAAAGTAATGATAGCAAAATCCTATAATACTTTATAATCTTCCTTTTGTGATACTTTATCTGGGGCATATTGGTCCTATTTGTCTCTTTTGTGTAGTCCATAATTCTGAAAGATTAACCAGTGCATAATACTGCCAGCTTTACAGTATAATATTTTATATTAATCTCTAGTCAACCTGCTGTAATCATTTATAATTCAAGTCATAGCATATTCAGAGTCCCATGTCCTATATTTAGTCCTTATAGCTATGTCATTGTCTACTTTTTGATTTCCTAATGTCCTACCTAAACCTCACCTGGTGTAACTTGTTGCCATTTCTTCTTGTCCTGTCAGCTGCAACTTGTGAGAACAGACCAACACCCACCTCTCTACAACCTTCTTTCAGGTAGTTGTAGAGAACAATAAGGTGTCCCCTCAGCATCCTTTTCTTCAGACTAAATAAGCCCAGATCCTTCAGTTGCTCCTCATAAGACTTATTCTCAAGACCCTTCACCAGCTTCATTGCCCTTCTCTGGACCTGCTCCATCACCTTGATATCTTTCTTATACTGTGGCACCCAAAACTGAACACAGTACTCAAGGTACAAGCTTAACAGTACCAAGTACAGTGAAACAATCACTTCTCTAGTCCTGCTGGCCACAGTGTTCCTGATGCAGGCCAGGATATCACTGACCTTCTTGGCCCCCTGGCCACACTACTGGTCATGTTTAGCTGGCTGTCAATCAGCGCCCCCAGGTCCCTTTCTTCTGAGCAGCTTTCCAACCACTCCTCCCCAAGCCTGTAGTGTTGCCTGGGATTGTTGTGGCCCAAATGCAGGATTCGGCACTAGGCACTGTGGAAGCCCATATGACTGGCCCCAGCCCATCAATCCAGCCTGTTCAGGTCCCTCTGAAGAGCCTTCCTACCCTCAAGCAGATCAACACTCCCACCTAACTTAGTATCATCTGTAAACTTACTGAGGGTGTTCTCAAACTTCTTGTCAAGATTGTCGCTAAAGATATTAAACAGGAGTGGCCCCCAGCACTGAGCCCTGTGACTTGTGACCAGTCACCAACTGGATTTAACTCCATTCATTACCACTCTCTGGGCCTGGCCATCCACCCAGTGTTCAATACAGCAGGGTGTACACCCATCCAGGCTTAGGGCAGCCATTTTTTTACTGAGGATACTGTGGAGAACAGTATCAAAGGCTTTGATGACTTTTCCCAGATAAACAATGTCCTCAGACTCTCCCTTATCCACTAGATTTGTCATATTGTCATAGAAGGAGATGAGGTTCATTAAACAGGACCTGTCCTTCATGAACCCATGCTGACTGGGCCTGATCACCTGGTTGTCCTGTAAATGGTGTGTTACGGCACTCAAGATGATTTGTTCCATGACCTAAAAATGGGCCTAACAAATGATATATATTATTGTACTTTGTGTCAAGCTTGTAGGTAACAAGCAGGCACCTTTATTTATACATTTAAAAGCAAGAATCTACAGTCTTGAGATGAATCTTGCTCTGAGTACTGAACTAGCAAGAAATTACTCTGCCAGGACTCCTTTTTCTCATTTAATTTGATATTAATATTAGATGATTTTACAAACTTAAGAGAAATGTGACTCTGCTCATGTCTGATCTTGATGAAAATTTTGTACAGTTAAGTTTATAGGTCCTTAAAGAAATATCAACAGTGGTTTTTTTCACTTCCTGTGAAACTTAGTAGTGCAGCCTAAGATAGTGGTAGTCAGAAAGGTGCAATTAGCCTTAGAACCTACAGAAAGACAATGTTGAACACTTCCTATCAGAACCTCTGTCTGTGAAAATACTTAAGTTCATGTTTAAGCAAACACACCTACTGTAATCATAAACCTGTGTAAGCTATAAACTACATATATTTTAGTTAGGTTCCAGAGATAGAAAGCCCAACTGATCACTGCGTAGGTCCTGTTTTACAGTGGATGTTTTTCAGTTAGAATGTGTGGGGATGCTTCCATACCAAAGTGAAGAAACTTTTGTAAGCTACTCATTCTCAAAGAGTCTTTCAAAAGTTTATAGAACTTTATGTACATTAAACCCATTTTTTATGTCATCATTTTATTCCTATTTTTCTGTTCTTTAGGAAAAGACCTGAGAAATACATTTAACATGATTTTTTTTAGAGATTTTTTTTTTAATTAATACATAGTTATTTTTATTAAATGTAGGATAAGGTGTCATTGGCAGTTACTTTACTCAGGAAGATCAGGAACTGCAGAAGGTGCCTTAATAATACTCCAGCATGGCAAAGAGTGTGATCTGGGAACAGCTGGATGCTGTGTGGCAGCTTCTGCTAAAGAAAGGTTAGCTGACTATTGGAAATGCCTACCCCCCCCCAAAAAAAAACACAACAAAACAACACAACAAAAAACAAAACAACAAAACCAACAAACAAGAAAAAAATCATACACTGTGTGTAGGTGGCAAGGTTTTGGTAGCTGTGGGGTTATAGGGGTGGGCTCAGTGAGAAGAGGATGGGGTCTGTTTAATTGTACTTTGCATGTATTTATGGATAATAGGAAGGTAAATGAGGTGTTCATTAAATAGAACTTAATGAAATACTCTGAGTCTGCATACTCAAATATCATTTAAACATGTTCTTCTAAGCCTTTTTGTTTTGTTTTTATTTTTAATTTCAGAGCTTGTACGCAGCACATTCCCTCTATGTTGTAATAAATCATTAAATTTTTTAATTAAGCTCATAAAAATAATCCTTCCATAAATCAAGCAACACTTTCACTTTTGGCATATTTCCGAAATGTTTTTATAAATACTTAACTCACATTTCTCTTTCTTGTGTGTTTCTGTATCCAAGAGTGAGATTTATCATAAAAAAACCTAAAAAGCATTATTTCCAATTAAGCAGATGTGGCTTTAAGACATAATTTAGAAACTGCCACACAGGTTTTCATGATGCTGAAATTCTGTATCTCTTCTCATAATATAACTTCTTGTTGTTATTGTTGTTATTTGTTTTGTTTTGTTTGTTTGTTTATTCACTTCACTGCTTTTTAATAAATAAATTTACAGTTGTGGATTGGAACTGTTCTTCACACAGAGGAAACCTATGTGTCACCAGCAAAAACAAAAGGTGGCAATCAGTTCTGAAAAGCCCACTCTCAACTTATAAATTAAGAGAAGTAGCAAAAAGGACATTCCTGAGAAGCAGATCAGAAATAACATATAAAAGGGAGATTCAAGAAGGAATGAAGCCGTTTTCATACTTCTTGATGTGTCAATTAGCAGCTGGTATTTTTATCATTCGAGGTACCAGAAAAAAAAAAAAAAGCTACCTCTTCTCTGAGATCTAGGAGCAAATATTTGTTTTAGAATATTTATTTTATTTATTTGGTGGTTGGCCAAAAAGAGAATTTACATCTATCCATCTATATACCTGTTTCTTATGGTTTAGTCCCAGCCAGCAGCTAAGACCCACACAGGCACTTGTTCACTCCCCTCCTGATGGGATGGGGGAGAGAATTGAGAGAGTGAAAGTGAGAAAACTCATGGTTAAGCTAAAGACAATTTAATAGCAAAAGAAAAAGCTGTCTACACAAGCAAACCAAAACAAGGAATTAATTCACTTTTCATAGGCTGGCGGGTGTTCAGCCATCTCCAGGAAAGCCGGGCTTCATCGTATGTAATAGTTACTCTGGAAGACAAATGCCATGACTTTTCTTCATCTTCCCTCAGCTTTTCTCACATCTTCCCCCATGACTGCTGAGAATGGTATCATACGGTATGGAACATTCCTTTGCTCACTTGGGGTCAACTGTTCTTATGCACCACCAGCCTACTCACTGGTGCGGTGCTTTGAGAAGTAGAAAAGGTCTTGACTGTTTAAGCAATGCTTAGCAATAACAAAAATATCCCTGTGTTATTAACATTGTTTTCAGCAGAAATTCAAAATATATTCCCCCACTACACATTTTCTATGAAGAAAATTAACTCTATCCCAGCCAAAATCAGCACAGTGTTTAACTTTCCTTTGAACTGATTGTAAATCTATCAGGCTAGCTTCAAGATATCCAAACTCAAAACTGGGAAATATCTAACAATATTCATTCATTTTAGAAACAAGTTTAGGATAAAACTCTAAGAGTGCTTGTGACTGTGGTGATAGAACCCCCCCACTACCTGGGCCACTTTGCTAGGCTAACTCCTAGTCTGCGCTGTGGAACTGACCCCTGCCTTGCTTGGCAAGGTTGACCAGTAGCCCACTTTGAAAAACTGGTGTTATGACCACTCAGCTGACTTAGGCAACATGAAGCTAACCAGACTTCTGCACCATCCAGAGATGGGATCAATGAGATAGAATAGTTAGGCACTCCCTAACTATATCCTGAATGCTTTGGGGAGGTGCCAAGGAAAAACCACAACCCCAGCAAGGGTGAGTCAATGGCCACAGTGGAAAAGTACTAACCTAGTACTGACCAAAGTCAATCATCCTATGATCCTATAAATATTGATCCAAAGTGAGGTCCATTGAAGCCTTCTCGGATCACAGCAGGCTGTCTCATATGTTCCCCTGAGTTGGGATGCCTCTCAGGCCAGACACACTGACCATCCATTGGGAAGACAAAAAGGAAGAGTTACTGTTCATCTGTAAAAAACAATGAGGAAGAGTTACCACCTGTCTCTAAAAGCAGACAAAGAGACTTACCTTCTATCTGTAAAGCCCAATGAAAGCAATTACCATCTGCTAGTAAGCAGACAAAAAGAGACATGAGGATTTGCAATCTATAGGATTTAAAAAAAAAAAAAAATCCTGGATATCTCAGAGTACTTAAATTTACTTCAATTTGCATAATTATAATGCCTTAGTCACAGGCTAACCTCTACAACCATGTATCGATGTGTATGTCCATGCGTATGTGAAGATGTAAAGCTCCTTAAGACAATACCACATTCTTGTAAATGAGTCCTTGTGTGAGTTTCCAAAATTGTGCTTCCTTTTTATAAGGCTGTTGTGGTCAGCTCACTGAAGAGTTTGAATTAGGTTGCCTAATTGTAGACATCTATTGTCATATGACATCCTCCCATGTATGGTATCTGGGCTTTAGCTCCTTTTGTAGAAGTGTGTAGACATCCCATTGGTTCCCCATCATAGCTGTCAGCTGCAAGTAGTTATCAGAGATAGGCTGAGGAGTTTTATGTAACACTGCATGTGAGTCTAGAGTCAGATGAATTAAGTTGTAGTTACCTGAACTTAAATCTGTGCACAATGCTGAGTAGGTAGCTATTAAGTGGATTAAAAGTGGATGTCTAGTGGATTTGATAATTTCTACAGTACCCAAGATATCAGCTTAGGGCTGACAGATAAGATCCAGGAAAACCTGAGCCTTTCTCAAGACAAAGCTCCATACCAGATAGAGATTCTCTGATAGCATTTAATGCCTGTGTGTAGACAACTGAATTAAGTCCTTACACTGTAGAAATCCACATTAGGCCATATGAACCCTACCTTAAATGTCATTATTATCTCCAGGATAGACGTAATTATGTAGATTTGATATCTATATAAGAGATGGTATAAATTAACAATGATAATATATTTGCATAAACTACAGCTAATGTTTTTAAATGTGACCAAAGAACTGTGCACTATACATATTTACATAAACCAAATAAGCAGGGGCAAGCATAGTCATAGATTTTATGGTCAGATTTGACTGCAAAAGATTTTGATTTTCTATTAATGGAAGCCTTATAATTTTGTCCACTAATTCCTAATAAAGCACATCTAACTTGAAGAGTGAGAACACTAATAATAATTAAAAAAAAGCTGAACAAACAACAAAATAAACTTTTTTTTAAAAACTTTCCACTACAGATTTTAACTATCTTGAGCATATTGTCTATTTTTTTTTTCAATTTTCAAACATCAAACTTAACATTTTACCATGATAGCACTGAAATAGAAATCTTAACTGCTCTTCATCTGATGCCTTCTATAAGACAGAAAGCAGAATGTCTTTGAAATCAACTTGTGTTAACTTTTTATTTTATGCTATCCTAACAAGCATATTGAGTCAACTCATTTTGTGACACTGTAAATGCATTAGTTCCAAAGTATACCCATATCCAGCTTCTCTGCATATATTTTATTTTATTTTTCTGATCAAGTGGGAAGCTTTGACAGATGTAAGGGAAAAGAAAATATAGTATTATCTGGCCAAACATGCTTGATTTATTTTTTGATATAGCAAGTGAAGATGGAATGCCCACTTAAGAAGATCAAGGTTCCACACAAGATTGAGTTTTCAAAAGAGTAAACATCCTTTCCCTCTAGACTAGAGAGAGAAGCAGAAAAATATAGCAAGTTTAGCTTTGTCTGAAGCGTTTCTCAGACAGCTAGGAAACCCTAATCTGATCTGGATCAAGCTACTCATCTGAATCAAGGCTCTTATTTCCTGATGTAGGTTTAACCAGTCTCAAATGCAGAACAGGACTGATGCTGATTAATAATTCTGTCATTTTTGTGTGAGAGATGTTGATCCTCACTTTAATTTGCATTACTTTTTAACTAACATGACTATAGGTGACAACATACTTTTTCATGGTTATTATGATACTCTTCTGTGTTGCTTAGTTAAGGCTTTGCCAATGTACTGACATTTAAACATTACAGTTAATGAGAATACTATTTAAAATGTGATAAAGCCATATAAAACTGTAGAAAGTATATTTTGCTTCTTACTGTGTAAATATATGACAGACTTCATTTTAATGGTGCCTGTAAAATGATCCATCTGGCAGTTTCAATGTAGAAAAGATTGAACACGCTGTGGTCTGTGTTTTTCTTTTAATTTCACTATTCTTGTAAGTAGTAAGGCTCAAATTGGTCACTGAACAATGTTCTGTATAGTTTTAGGACCTCCATGGTAGACAGCTTCTCAAATAGTTTCACCTTTTTTTCTGAGATAGGTATGTTAAGCAAAGTGCCTTGGATTCTTTAAGATCCATCCTCCATAGCAACAGGGAGTTTCAAGTAAGAAATCAGGATGCTATTAAACATTGTTTTTGAAGGTGGTTTTCCACAGGCACATTTTTTACAGACTGTTATGGGGTTATATACATTTGTGAATTTAATCTTTCCTTGTAAGCTTTTAATTACTTCAGGGAAAAAAAAAAAAAAAAGGTGCCAAAAAAGCCCCAAACAAACCAAACATTTTTCAATTATGATCTTGTTTCTAGATTTCTATGAATGGAAAGGAGCTGTGTATCTGTCCTCTAATGCTTTTCTTTCATCCTCTCTCCATGAAGTAGGCAACTTGCACTCTCATGAAACAGTAAGCCTGCTCCTCCTCTCTGGCCTGGGAGTTGTCCACCCAACACAGCTGGTTAACCCAGTGACAGCTACAGGATCTGGAAGCAAGATGGATTTTGTGCTGCTTTGGGGAAACTGTCTTTTGCCCAGTTGCAAGTCCATACTGCAATCCCATAGGAATTGTGTGGTCTGACCAGGAGTTATGCATTCTGGTTGCTCTAAGGAGTTACACTCTGACAAATGAAGTTCACACCAAGGCAGATTCCACCAGGAAACTTTTATGATTGTACAGTAAGATGTAAGGGATGATCACAAGCAATGATTGTCATTGCAGCAGCTGAGCAATGTGGGAAGAAGTGCTAGGTCATTTTATAATCAAAAGTTTGTAGGTAGTAGGTTTTTAAAAAGTTTTTAGGTAAACGCTGTAGCCCCTAAATTGGAACTAAAGAACATTTGTCTGTGTTTTGTTTATTCTACTCCCACTTGCCAAATAATGCATTTCAGTGCACTTAAAATTCCTTTAATGAAATCTTTCTCTCACCTCTTAAGTGCCTTTTAGACTGGAAGCACATCAGGGCAAGAACTATGACATTTATTGTTGAATTTTCAACACCACAAGCCCCTTTTGGAAACTACGACTTTAATAAGTAATAATAATGCTGCCCAAATCCTTTTAAAACTTAGCTTTACTGGAAAGCTTCCACTGCAAGGAAAATGATGGGTGAAACTTTCCCTCATGAATAGTACCAACACAGAAAATCATCATAATAATTGTAATGGCTAAGTTCTGCTGGCTGCTGTGTAACCTAATGAAGTCAGTGCCTGCTGTTGCCAGATAAATCAAGTATTGCTTCATAGTATGCAGCTGGACTTTTTAGTCAGATTACACATGACAGTGCTACTCCCATCACGCCCATTATGAACAGCACATTCAAGAAATAAATAAATACATAATATGCTAATGTAATTTTGGGATGATTTAGTATCAGCATGCCAAATGTGCTCAGTTGCTGTTGTACTAAGCAGAGGAACACTTTATGCTAGCTGGAATGCAATGATCTATCAATCTTTATACTTCAGTTACCTAAGGTCAAAATAAGAATCTTATTAGATTTTTTTTTTTTCTCCTTTGATTTCTGGGCTCAATGGCTGGAGTTGGAAAACTTTTTAGTGGTGTTCATAGTGTAAATGAAACAGTGCTTCAAGTGCAGTAGGAAGACTTCACTCACTTTAGCCCACACAGAGGCTTTGGGCACATTCTGATTAAGTGAACTGATTCTACAGACTTTTCAGGGCACACTTTCCATTAACCAAAGCAAATGTGCTAGTTTGTGATAGTAAAGTGCAAAGTCAGATAGAAATTTCAAATTTACTTTTGCTTGCTATTATTTGGTTCTAGGATTCTCTTACTAATACGGCAATATCAGATAACAGGCAGAATATGGTGTCAAGCAAAGAACATATTTAGCTATAATGTAAAGATGTATGTCTTGATCAAGAATACTCAAGAAAGGAAAAGAAGGAGGAAGGGGGAATGTTCAGAGTGATGGTATTTGTCTTCCCAAGTAACTCTTATGTGTGAAGGAGCCCTGCTGTCCTGGAGGAGGCTGAAGACCTGCCTGTTGACAGGAAGGAGTGAACGAATTCCTTGTTTATCTTTGCTTATGCACACAGCTTTTGCTTACCTATTAAGCTGACTTTATCTCAATCCATGAGCTTTCTCACTTTTACTCTTCTAATTCTCTTCCCCATCCAACTGTAGGGAGAGGAGCAAATGGCTCTCTCTGTGAGGCTGAGCTGCCTACTGGGGTTAAACCATGAAAGGTATCTACACTCATAGATGCACATACACACATACACACTCTGTTATGCCTTTCTAATGTATTTACAAATGTACACTGGTGCTTTGCAATAAGAGATTTATTTGCAGGTATATATACAGGTCTGCAATGACCAGATAATAAGCATTACTTTTGCTAACTGGGGAAATTCTTTTCTCAGGCAGAAAAAATAAAGTGACTTATTAAATGATTCCCTCTGTGTCATTAAGGATAAGAGTTTAATGTCTGTCTGCAGTTTCAAAAGTATATAGAAAGGGCTTCTAAATATCTGCGAATATCAATAGGTAATTTAGTAGAACTAAAACCAACAAACTTGTAAATTCTCAGAATAAAAAGGAGTCAAGCTTTAAGGGAAATATCATAATTTAGGTAAGAACAAATATTAATTCAAAACATTTAAATTTCTATACAGAAAATCTTCAATGACTTTTGGTTCAACCCAATCTCCAACCCAGTCATCCATATGCATCTAATATATCATATGCATAAATTAATTATATCCAGCTGCCCTAATGCATATGCATATTTGAAAGATTTTTACCTTCATCAATGTTTTATGTACTGAGAAATGGTAAATCAAAGAATAAAAAAAATCAACAATATGGTTACAAAACATCTTCTCCTATTTGCTTGGTTTTGGGTTTGTGTATTTGCTTTGCTTTATTTTTTTAATCCCCACTGTATATATAATGATCCTGGGCAAAAACCAGGCAATTTGGTGTAAATGGAAGAATTGGGAAAATTAAGAATATGCAAATAAACATTTTGGGAGCTCAAGAAATCCTAATAATCTGGCTAGAGATGTGTTCAGGCTTGAAATAGAACCTTGGGACTGAATCTAACCTAATTTTTAAGCACCTTTGCGTAAAATTCACCTAGCTTCTACCTGTTGGCTTGGTACTTAGTTACCTATAAAGAGATGTCTAGAAGTACCTAGCAATAAGTCCCCTAGAGGAATCTGTTTGTTTGTTTGTTTTTTGTTTGTTTGTGGGTTTTTTGTTTTATTTTGTTTGGGGGTTTTTGTTTTGTTTCTTTGTCTGGTTTTGGTTAGATTGGTTGGTTTTTTTGGGGGGTGGTCCCTCTTTGTGGACCCAAGTTTTGCTTGTTTGTTTGTTTGTTTAGATGTGATATGTATTTGCAAGGAAAAAGGATTTATAAAATTACACTACCTGTCAGCCTGTGCATCTGTCACTATGACTTGTGAATACATCAGCCACTTGCAGATATATTTCACAAGGGAGCTGCAAGTCTAAAATATATGGCATTCCTACAAGTTTTGTGACACTAGTAGTTGAAAGACAGTGTTTTCTATTCAACCAGCAAAAAAGAGATTTTATTTCAGCTTCTTAAAGCAGTCACACAGCTAGGCAGCACCTGCTTCTAGGTTGTAGGGTGGTGCAGATGTATCTCTAAACCATTCACAGCATATATTGCCATTTGTTCAAAAACAGGATATCAAAAGAAAAAATATTTTGTGTTTTCTCAGTTTTGTTAAAAGTGGGATATTTCTTGACATTTAAGCCAGAATTGAGGGTCCATTGTACTAAGTATTGTACAGCATAATCATAGAATCGTAGAATTATAGAAATGTCTGGATTGGAAGGGACCTCTAGAGGTCATCTAGTCCAAACCCTCTGCTGAGAGCAGGGACATCTTCAGCTAGCAGGTTGTTCAGAGCCTCATTCAAGCCTAACCTTAAATGTCTCCAGGGATGGAGCCTCAACTACCTCCCTCGGAACCTTGTTACAGTGTTCTACCACCCTCATGGTAAAGAACTTCCTTACATCGAATTTAAATCCACACTTTTCTAATTTAAAACCATTACCCCTTGTCCTTTCACTCCAGGCCTTTGTAAACAGGCCCTCTCCAGTCTTTCTGTAAGCTCCTTTCAGGTACTGGAAGGTGGCTATTAGGTCTTCCCAGAGCCTTCTCTTCTCCAGGCTGAACAATCCCAGCTCCCTCAGCCTGTCATCGTAGGAGAGGTGTTCCAGCCCCCTGATCATCCTGTAGCCCTCCTCTGGAATCTCTCCATCAGGTCCATGTCCTTCCTATGCTGAAGGCTCCAGAGCTAGATGTAGTATTCCAGGTGAGGTCTCACCAGTGCAGAGTAGAGTGGCAGAATCACCTCTCTTGATCTGCTGACCACACTTCTTTTGATGCAGCCCAGGATGCAATTGGCTTTCTGGGCTGCAAGCACACTCTGTCTCCTCATGTCCAGCTTCTCATCTACAAGCACCCCCAAATCCTTTTCTGCAGGGCTGCTTTCTATCACCTCAACCCCAAGCCTGTATTAATAGTGGGGATTGTTCTGGCCCAGGTGCAGGACCCTGCACTTGCTCTTGTTGAACCTTATGAGGTTCACCTGGGCCCACCTCTCCAGCTTGTCTAGGTCCTTCTGGATGATATCCCCTTCCTGTGGTGTATTGATAGCATCACTCAGCTTGGTGTCATATGCACACTTGCTGATGGTGCACTTGATCCCGCTATGTCGTTGATAAAAATGTTAAACAAGACAGGTCCCAGTAAGGACCCCTTAGGGATACCACCCCTGAGGACACCACTTGTCCCTAATCTACATCTGGACTTTGGGCCATTGACCATTACCCTCTGGATGCGGCCATCCAAACAATACCTCATCCACTGAACAGTCCACCCATCAAATCTGTATCTCTTCAACTTGATGAGTAGGATGTTGTGAGGGACCATGTCAAATGCCTTGTAAAAGTCCAGGTAGACATCCATAGGTTGTCCCTTTTCCACTGATGCAATCATTCTGTTGTACAAAACCACTAGGTTGGTCAGGCAGGATTTCACCTTAGTGAAGCCATGCTGGCTGTCCTTGATCACCTCCCTGTCCTCCATGTGCCTTACCAGACCTTCTAGGAGAATCGGCTCCATGATCTTCCCAGGCACAGAGGTGAGGCTGACAGGTTGGTAGTTCCCAGGGTCCTCCTTTCTACCCTTCTTAAAGATAGGTGTAACATGTCCCTTCTTCCAATCACTAGGGACTTCACCTGACTGCCATGACTTCTCAAATATTATTGAGAGTGGCTTGGCGACTACATCTGCCAGTTCACTCAGAACTTTGGGATACATCTTATTGGGTCCCATAGACTTATGTATGTTCAGGTTCCTCAGGAGGTAATGAAACTGATTTCCACATGCAATGGGAGTGACTTCACCACCTTGATTCCTGCCGTGTAGTTTTTTTTAACTTGGAAGGTGTTGGGAGAGAGGTTGCCAGTGAAGACTGATGAAGAAAAAACATTGAGAACCTCAGCCATCTCTTCATCTGTTACTACTAGCTCCCTGTTCTTGCTCTTCAGGGGGGTATGTTTTCTTTCAGCTTCCTTTATTCATTGATGTACCTGTAGAAGCTCTTCTTGTTATTTTTTGGGTCCCTTGCCAAGTTCAGCTCTAACCATGCCTTGGCCTTCCTGATCTCATGCCTACACAATCGGGCAGCATCTCTGTACTCGTCCCAGGATACTCGTCCCTGTTTACGCTGCCTGTGTAGCTCATTCTTACTTTTTAGCTTGACCAGCAGGTCGTGACTCAGCCATGCTGGTCTCTTCCCTTTCTTGCTTGATTT